>JALAZF010001148.1:0-118991 GCA_022829125.1 Lathyrus tuberosus | reverse complement strand
GATTGAAAAAATAAAAAATAATTTATGACTGAGACAAATGAAAAGTTATCTTGGGAACCTAAGAAATAACTTATACTCCCTCTGTACCAAATTATAAGACATTTAGGAAATTTCACGCGAATTAAGAAACATAATCAATTGTGTATGGGAAAGAGAAATTATACATGTCTTTACAATATCGCCCTTCATTTATGAACGATGAAAGAGAAACTTAAAGAATTGGAAGAATAAATAGTAATAAATGATATAGGGTATATTGGAAAAATGTCATTACTGTTGCATTGGAAGTGTAAAGTGACTTATAATTTGCACTACTACGAAAAACCCATTTAATAACGGTTGGGAATGACATATAATGACGTGGGCTAAGGCGTTGTTGTGTAGATTGTCGTTGTAAGTTAGTTGTTTCTACAACGGGCTGGAAACCGTTATTGAAAGGCAGGGCGCGAGCCATATATCAAAACGATTATGATAATAAACCGTTGTGATACATACACTTAGGTACTGGGTTCGAAACCCATCAACAGCAAAATTATATAAAACATAAATTACTTATGATATCGGTTACAATAGATAACCGTTGTTGTAAGTACCTAAGTTTATTATATTAAATGTAGATTGCTTGTTTTCCAAACACATCACTAAATAAATATACATGGATTCAATTTGATGAAGATGTCTATAATCTGCAAATTAATCTGTTCTTGAAAACCAACTTAAACAAACCAATGTTGTTTTCTGATTGCATTCGTCTCATTGTGCATTTCACGTTCTTTTACATATATTGTGGTTTATTGATCTGACTCCTTCGATATATCGCTATCTTCGATTATAGTTAAATTTCCATAAGATCAACAAGACATTGGATAATCTGCCTCATCTTTGATTTAACTATAATGGAAGATGGCGATGCATCTAAGGAGCCAGATCATTATACCATAATTTATATATAAAAGAACGTGAGATGAATGACGAGAGGCATGCAATCAGAAAACAACATTGGTTTGTTTAAGTTGGTTTTCAAATACAACTTAATTTGCAGATTATAAGTATCTATGTCAAATTAAATGAATGTATTTTAAGTGAGGGTTAGTGAAACAAACAATCTACATAGAATATAATAAACTCAAACAACATTCTATACCAGATCCAGATATTATAAACTGATATAATACGCTTGCTTCCACCAGCATCATCACCCTGTATCATCCCCTTAACCTGAAAGGAAACAAAGCAAACTTCAAAAATGAGCATCCTCGGTTGAAAACAAACCCTAAAACCATAATCCAGTGAAAAGTAAAGAGAGGAACAGGAATAACGCACCTTTTAATGAAACTAATCGCGGAACAGGAATCAATTATGATGTTGAACTAGTTTGGGAAGCAATGAAAAAGAAATATAAGGAGGAAGAAGCTTACACAAAAGCTTCATACTTCTTATATTTCTTTTCATTGTTTCTAAAACTAGATAAAATGGGTTCTAGGGTTTCACTTTGAAGGAAGAAGAATAATACCTTAATGTATGAAGCACAAGATTAACGGTTAATGGTGAAAACGAAGAGAAAAAATGGGTTCTAGGGTTTCACTTTGAAGGCAACGGCGTTACTGTCAATTAAGTGAAAGTTATTTCGCTTATATATGGGTAAACTATTTCACAACGGTTAACAATAACAACCGTATAGATAGATATTTATTTATTATAAATATATCACTACGGTTAACCAGAAGAACCGTAGTGATAACCCTTTTATCTGTGAATTTTAAAATAAATAAAAATCGTATAGATAGGTACTTATTTATTATAAATATATCACTATGGTTATCCAGAAGAACCGTAGTGATAACCCTTTTATTTGTGAATTTTAAAATAAATAAAAAAAGAAAAGGTGTGTCTTAACTTCTCACTCAATGCATCTGCAGTTTAAACATCAACAATGTAATTCACAATGCATCTGCAGTTTAAACATCAACAATGTAATTCAAACCCTAATTCAACTATTACATTTCATAACAAAGTAAACATTAAACATAAAGGAGACAAGAAAACATAACATCTTGATATTTCCAGAAAATATCTCTGATTTCAGTTTGTTCTTCAAATTCTTGTTCTTTTTCTTTAAATCCTCACACATAACCTTCATATAGCCCACAACTTCCAACTCTGACTTCATAATTCTCTCATCGTCATTTCCATCTCTCTCTCCCACGTCTTCATCCCATATAAACAAATTACATGTTTCATCGCTCCTCCAAAATGGACATCTCCAAAAAAGCCTTCCTTTATTTTGTCCCTTCTTGCATTGATACGAAACCATACGACCATCACAACCAAAAAAATTTCCAGATCGAGATTTTACACTAGAAGAAGACGTGGAAACACCTTTGGATGATTTTGTCTTCAAATGTGACATTGCAACACCTTAAAGTAGAATACTTTCTTGTTGTTGTTGTCTTCTTCCCGACAATGGTGACGGCGTTGGTGTTAGGGTTGTTTCGTCTTGTTTCTTTTTTCAATGGATAAATTGATATATACTTGGTGTTTAAAATACATAAAAAGAAGCTTCAGTTTGTAACAACGGGTTAATAAAAAAGCCGTCGTGATATCCTTATTATTTTTTAGTTAAATATTAATAAAACTTAAAAAGGGAGCATTTACGTCAAAGGGATAAACTATTTGAGGGCGATGAGGTTCGAACCCATGATAGCTAGATTGTATCACCACAGTTTTCATAACAACCGTTATTATACCATTGAGATTTCTAATTAAAATAATGCGCGCGCATCCAATACGCACTATAAGAACGATGTATAGGATGCTGTTGTAAACCTGGCGTTGTTGTTTGGGCGTTTTGTAGTAGTGTTGGGACAATTTTTTTTGACAAAGTGACTTATAATTTGGGGCAGAGGGAGTACAATACTACACGCTTTGTTAGGAGATAAAAATACAAGACAGTTTTGGAAACAAGAAAGATTAACGATATAGGGAGTAGTAAAGTATGATTTTGTTTTACCTAATAAATATTTTTCCCAATGAATACTCAAGCAATTTGGCAGTTTTAAAATATCAAGACAAGCAAAAATAAAATAAAAATTTCTTAAACAAAACATTGATATGAATCAGAGTCTAGAAGACAAAAAAACCCAGAGGGATTCTGACTTGGACCTTCTTAGCCATAAAGTCGTCTAACTATCAGGAAGCTGACTGATTCAGAGTTAAAAACATACAAAGTCTCAGAGTCTCATTTTAATTTATCAGAGTTTGCAAATATTGAGTTTTTAGTCATGACATATTTCCATTTTTCAAATTTCTCAGAAAAAAAACAAGTTTGTCCTGTGCAAGGGGTTTTTTATCAATAAAATTTAAGTTTAGAATTCTTTTCTGAACAAAGTCTCTGATAAAATGATGTTTGATCTCAATAGGCTTAGCTCTAGAATGTAAAATAGGATTCTTAGACAAACAAATATCAGAAGTATTATCACAAAAGATATGATTGTTACTCTCATTTAGCTGATACTCTTCTAGCTAACTTTTCATTCAAAGGATCTAAGTACTACATCCAGAGGCTGCAATATTTTCAGCTTCTGCTATTAATAATGTGATAGTTGATTGTCCCTTCCTCAGCCATGAGAATAAATTTTCACCCAAAAACTGACACCTTCCACTAGTGTTTTTTCTTCCAGTTCTATCTCCATCAATCAGCATCACAATAACCTACTAACTTGTAATCTTTGATTTCTTATAAAAATAAATCAAGGTTAGTAGTACCTTCCAGATATCTAAAAATTCTCTTAACAACAGTTAAATGAGATTCTTTAGAATCTGATTGGAATCTAGCACATAAACCTACACTGGACAAAATATAGCAAACTAAAAGAGAGAACCAATCATACCTCATACCTTTGTTCTACCTTTTTTACATTCCTCGTCTTTTCCAAGATTGCAAGTGGGATGCGTTGGAGATTTAACAATTGTTCGTTCATCCATATCAAACTTCTTCATAAGTTATTTTCTATATTTTCCCTGGTGAATATGTGATCCTTCTGCACCTGGCCACACTTCTTGTATTACCAAGATCTATTCATAACCCATAATAGCTACATCTATGGATGTTGATTCTATGATAGACACCAATCCAAGAATAAGTTCTTCAGAGTAAAAGAGTATTTGCTTGAGCTTTTTCTGAAATGCTGGTGTGTCAACATCTTCTTATATGTCAGCATATTTTGATGTTGATAGTTTGGTTTCAAGTTGAACATCCTCAGAGTTTGAGTATGTCATATTCAGATATGCAAGCATTTCATCTACCTTTAACTTTTTAGAGTCAAGCATATTATAAACCTTAATATAAATTGATTCCTCAACAATATTGGTGTTCTGGACTGGGCCGAGGCTGCCCAACAGTTGAGCGGGCCCAACCCATACAGCCTGGGGAGGCCCAGTAAGGTCCTTCTGCAGGACACGCGACTGCCACGTGCTAGCCACAGTTCTGCCGGGCACTCAGGCAGTGTCGGGCACTTGGGACAATGGGGGAGGAGGACATCACACCCTGCTGGGGTATATCTCCCCGACACACTAGCTTCTCCCCGCTAGAGTGCTACACCTCACTCCTCGATGAACATGGCTCCTCCCCGTGAGGCCATGTCCGTTCCACGGGCATCATCTCTCCTCGACGCGTAAGTCTCCTCCCCGCGAGTAATATACAGGATTCGCATCTCCTCGACCACAGAAGGCTCCTCCCCCGCGTGGACACGTTCCAAGTAACCTCCCACTTCCGAAAGATTCGGTCTGCCCTACTTCCGGAAATCTAGGAGCAGTTACTCTAGGGCGAAGACCACGTGCTGGTCTTCACTACTACACGTAAGCCCTAGCAGTTACATGGAGTGGGCCTAGTTGATCCAGCCCATTGCAGGTAACCGTTGGCCCCGCGCTGGGGGCTCTCTATAAATACCCTCTCATTTGAGAGGGTCAGGTTAGACACATTCTTCTACCTCTTTCTCTTTCTTTATTTGCTGATATTCTGTACACTCTCTCACTTGAGCGTCGGAGTACCTTGCAGGTACACCCCCCGCCGTCTCTCACCATCACCGGAGCTGCCGTTCCAGACGCCGTTGGCCACTATCAACTATCTGATCCAGGTACGATCAGTGGCGCCGTCTGTGGGAATTCGTAAGCTTCCCTATTTTTCTGCTCGATAAACCAAAGCTTTCTCCATTCAACAACCATCATGGCCAACCCGTCGGCGAATCAAGCTCTAGACAACGTCATCGCGCAGCTCAGCAATGGCAACCGCATCGACAACAACGCTGCCCAACCTGTCGCGGAGAACGACATCAGAGATGGACTCACCGCCTCACCATTTTCCGAGGAAGTGGAGTACGAGACAGCTCACCAAGACGGACAGGAAACAACCCTCCTGGCCGTTTTCCAGCCCGTGGACCCGCCGCCAAATGCGGACCAGAGCACTACTTCCCTGTTTGCTTTGGTCAATCAGACCAACCAGATGATCTTCAACCAGAACATCCGGATCGAGGTACTGGAGAAAAGTCGTGGTCAGTCTTCCCTGCGAAGACACCGACCGCCACCATTTCCAAGACATTCGCAGTCCCCAGAGGCATCTCGCAGAACCTCCCCGGTTCCCAGGGGTCGCCGACCGCGCTTGGAGCGTACTCAGCCGGAACATCCTCAGAAATGCCGCCACTCCCCGCCACCAAAGGGACCAGTCCGCTCCTCGAAAAATAAAAGGAGCAGGCCGGGCGACAAGGAGCCCAGAGGCCGCCCGAAGGACCACTCCCCGAGACGTCACCATGTTCGTGGACAACACTCCCCCTCCGTGTCTCCGGGGGCCAGCGAGGATGACGATTATCGGACCCCTCTGGCCAGGCACATCATGGACGCCCTTATTCCTAAGGGCCTGGAGAGGCCCCCATCATTGGGGACATATGACGGGACATCTGATCCTGACGACCATGTCGAGAGTTTCGAAGCTCTACTCGATTTCAAGAATGTCTCCGGCGCCATCAAGTGTCGATTATTCCCTACGACCCTTCGGAAAGGGGCCATGGCTTGGTATAAAAACCTAGCATCTGAATCAATCACGTCGTGGAGGGTCCTGAGGGAGCGCTTCACAAAACATTTTATGGCCTCTCGTCGACATCCAAAGACGATAGCCTCCCTGGAAGCCATCTTTCAGGGGAAGGATGAACCTCTCCGGAGCTACATAGAAAGGTTCAACAAAGAAGCGGTCGAAATCCACGTGACCGATCACATCAAAATGTATATCATCATCAAGGGTTTGCGGATAGGATCCAAGTTCGCAGAATCCGTCGGACTACACCGTCCCCGCAGCTTTGAAGGCCTCCTAGAGAGAGCTCAGTCGCATATTGAGTTCGAGGAAGCTGAAGCTGCATAAATTGCCCTCGATTCGAGGCGCAGAGAAGGCCCCCGCGACAACAAGGAAGAAGACTCCCCTCCACCCAGGCGAGGTGGAGACAGGAGAAGAGAAGACTCCCCTCCACCTAGGCGAGGCAGGGAAAGAAAAAAAAAAGCCCGGACCAAAGAGCCCTGCGAATCACGAGGACCGTCTGGCCTTTTCAAAGACTACACACCGCTGAACACGTCCGGCGCGCGCATTTTTAGCGACTGTGCCAATTCGGAGTTCGTCAATGGGGGAATCCGCTTCCCGAAACCGGCGGCTTCCAAACCAAACGCTGACAAATCCAAGTACTGCTGGTTCCATCGCAGCCATGGACACGTCACTGAAGATTGCGTCCACCTTAAGGGCGCAATCGAGATGCTGATTAAAGAAGGGTACCTGAAGAAGTACGCCAAGCAGCAAGAGGGCCCCCGCCCAATCGGCCAGGAGGCCCAGAATGTCGAGGAGTCAACTCCCTCCCCTAACAACGGATCTCTGCAAGTCGCGTTAAGCAACACGCGGCCTGAAGACTTTGGTTATTCGGGGGAACTCAACAGCCCTGAAGCTGTCCAAAACATGTGGAAGAACTTCCCAGCAGAAGACTCGATAAGTGTGCGCAGTACCTGGGAGTCTTTCCCCCAAGCCCTGGTCATATCTGGCGGAGCCCCTGACCGTTTGACCGTGGGGTCAATAAAGAGGAAATTCGACGAACTGAAAGCAACAATTCCTCGAGCCCCTACCCTTGAGAGAGTTAAGGGAAGATCAAATCCGATTACCTTCTACCTCGAGGAACTTCCCGGTGGGGCACCAAACGCCAACATCCCCCTCCTGATCCGGGCACAGATGGCCAATTTTGATGTCCACAGAATTTTGGTCAACCAGGGGAGCTCGGTGGACATCATGTACGTCCACCTCTTCGAGACCCTTCAGCTGACCAAGCAACACTTGTCCCCGTACGTAGGGTCGGACCTACAAGGCTTCAATGGCGTGACCACCAGACCATGGGGCTTCGTGGAGTTGATGGTCACCTTCGGGATCGAAGAAACTGCCCGACAGGTGAAGACGCGTTTCTTGGTGGTAGACTGCCCGTCCCTCTACAACTGCATCATGGGGAGGACCACGTTGGCGGAACTGACGGCCGTACCATCAATGGTCCACCTGAAGATGAAATACTACACGAAGCGTGGACATGTGGTCACTCTCCACTGGGACATCAACGCGGCCAGAAGATGTTTCGACGCAGCAATCAAGGGTCTGAGTGTCGTTGGCAGCGCCAAACCCAAGACTCAGGCTGAGACACCTCCAGACGTCATACAGGTTCCACTCCCGCCGGTCAGCGCGGTCGACCTTGATAGCACGTTTCCCAGGGAGCAAGAAGAAGCTACAGGCGAGGACCTCCCAGTTGAGATCAACAGGCAGCCTCTCCACCCAACGCGCCCCATCCCAGATGGAAATTTTGAGCTGGTTCCTCTCGGCGACAGCCCAGACCGAAGCGTGAAGATTGGTTATGGACTCCCCGACCTGGCGAAGAGGCAACTGAAGGCGTGTCTCCAAGAAAATGCATATTTGTTCACCTGGAGTGCTGCAGAGATGCCCGGACTGGACCCTGAAGTAGCTTGTCATCAGCTGACAATAGATTCGGCTGCTAGGGCTGTAGCTCAACGTAGGCGTAGGCAGTCTCCGGAAAAAATGGAGGCTGCTGAAAAAGCTATAAAAGACCTCCTAGAGGCAAACTTTATTTCCGAGGCCAAGTACACAACTTGGCTCTCAAATGTTGTACTCGTTAAGAAAAATAATGGAAAATGGAGGATGTGCGTTGACTACACGGATCTTAACCGGGCATGCTCGAAAGACTCTTACCCCTTACCTAACATCGATCAGCTGGTCGATAATTCTGCAGGATTCAAATTACTATCCTTCATGGATGCCTACTCGGGGTACAACCAAATCCCCATGGATGAGGCCGACAAGCAGCATACCGCTTTCATGACCGAGTCGGGCAATTACTACTATAACGTAATGCCTTTCGGCTTGAAAAATGCTGGCGCCACCTACCAACGGATGATGAACAAAGTCTTCCGGGAAGACATCGGCGACGTGCTCGAGGTCTACATGGACGACATGATCGTTAAATCCGTAGAAGAAGTCGACCATGCCGCTCATCTCAAGAAAGTGTTCGACACGGCGAGGAAATGTCGCATGAGGTTCAACCCTGACAAATGCACCTTCGGTGTTCGGGCAGGGAAATTCCTCGGCTTCTACCTCACAGAGAGGGGTATCGAGGTGAACCCCGACAAATGTAGGGCATTCTCCGAAATCCCTACCCCGAACTCGAAGAAGTCGATCCAGTCACTTAACGGAATGCTGACTGCTCTCTCCCGTTTCGTCGCCAAATCCGCTCAGTACGCACTCCCCTTTTTCAAGCTTCTCCGACAGAAGGCGACTTTTGAATGGAGTGAAGAATGCGAACAAGCCCTCCTCCATCTAAAACAAGTCTTGTCACAACCCCCGGTCTTGTCCCGACCAGATAATGGGGAAACGCTTTTCTTGTACCTGGCCGTCACCAGCGAAGCGGTGAGTGCTGTCCTCATACGGGAGACCCCCGACGGACAGAAACCGATTTATTTCACGAGCAGAGCTCTTCAGGGTCCCGAGCTCAGATACCAACAGATTAAAAAGGTCGCCTTGGCCCTCGTATCTGCAGCAAGAAGATTACGACATTACTTCCTGGCCCACACAATCGTGGTAAGGACGGAGCAGCCCATCAGACAGCTCCTCAGTCGGCCAGATATGGCGGGGAGAATGCTCTGGTAGTCTCTCGAGCTATCCGAGTTCGACCTCCGATACGAAGACAGAAAAGCCTTGAAAGCTCAGGTACTGGCCGACTTCTTAGCGGAAATGACCGTCCCCGAACCCTTGACCAATGGCTCCCAGAAATGGACGATTTACGTCAACGGAGCCTCCAGTGCAAAAGGTAGCGGAGCGGGCATTATCCTCAAAAATGAGCAGGGCATCCTGATAGAGGTCTCCCTCGAACTGTCCTTCAAGACATCGAATAACCAAGCCGAATACGAGGCCTTCCTCGCGGGACTTCGACTGGCGGAAGATCTTGGCGCAAAAGATGTCAAAATCTTTACAGACTCCCAGCTCGTGGCATCACAGGTTCGGGGAGAATTCCAGGCCAAAAACGATAGTCTCATCGAGTACCTAACCTTGGTGCAAGAAAAGTTGAGGAAATTTGTCTCCGCGGAGGTGTCTCATATGCCGCGCGAGCACAACACTCGAGCGGACGTGCTCTCCAAGCTTGCAAGCACTAAGAAAAAAGGAGGGAACAAATCAGTTATCCAGGAGATACTGACCGAGCCGAGCATAAACAAACCCGCGCCGACCACCGAGGTCAACGCAATCGGAGACGCAAACTGTTGGATGACCCCAGTTTATGAATACTTGACGATGGGCAAACTGGCCGACGATCCTAAAGAAGTGGGGATAGTCAAGAGGCGGGCGTGTGCGTATACCGTCGTCGAAGGTAAGCTGTACCGCCGAGGATTCTCCATTCCCTTACTCCGGTGTATCGAAGAAAGCAAAGCTTCGGGGATCCTCCAAGAAATCCATGAAGGGATAAACGCCCAGCACCTCGGCGGAAGATCCCTAGCCCGGAAGGCACTCCGAGCGGGGTATTATTGGCCCACTATGCAGCATGATGCAAAGGAGCACGTCAAGAAATGTGACCGTTGCCAAAGACACGGAGACATGCACCTCGCTCCTCCAAACGAGCTTAAGTCATTGTCATCCCCGTGGCCGTTTGCATGGTGGGGAATGGACATCCTCGGACCTTTCGTCACAGGGTCGTACCAAAACAAGTACCTCATCGTCGGGGTGGATTACTTCACGAAGTGGATTGAAGCCGAAGCGCTGGCCAAAATCATTGCTTTCAACATACTCCGTTTCTACAAGAGAAACATCCTTGCCCGATTCGGTGTGCCCCAAGACATCGTCACCGACAACGGGACGCAGTTCACCGACAGGAACTTCCAAGACTTCGTCGCCAAACTGGGCACAAAACAACACTTCACGTCGGTCGAACACCCTCAGACCAACGGGCAGGCCGAAGCAGCGAACAAAATGATACTCCGGGGATTGAAGCGACAACTCGGCTAGGCCAAACAACGGTGGGTCGAGGAGTTACACAGCGTCCTCTGGGCGTATCGAACAACCCCACACTCCACGACCGGGGAGACCCCGTTTCGGCTAACGTACGGGACCGAGGCAGTTATCCCCGTGGAGATCAGGGAACCCTCGAGGAGGACAGAAGCTCCCCTCGACGAAGAAACAAACAACGAAGCCCTGTGAGAGGAACTCGACCTTGTCGAAGATATAAGGACCGGCACTTCCCTCCAAGAAGCCTCTTTAAAACAAAAAATAACTTTGCGTTATAATGACAAAGTTATCAAACGCGACTTCCAAGTTGGCAGTCTTGTCCTACGGAGAAATCAGAAAGATTCACGCGAAGGAAAACTGGCCGCAAACTGGGAGGGCCCATACCGTGTCATTGCGAAGACTGGGACGAGTGCCTATTACCTCGAAAACCTCCATGGTGAAAAACTTGCTCGACCATGGAATGCTGAGAAGCTCAAACAATATTATAGTTAGACACTGCCCGGGACAGTACAACGTCGCGACCACGGGGACGTGCAACGGTACATGTGCGACACCTCTATATAACACACGACGGCCAAAAACCACGAAGTGTGTGCGTGAGACTTTTTGGCCCGACGAGGAGGCCTCAACCGAGCTCCGTCGTCGACGTACCAATTAGGCAGAACACCCAGCTCGCGATGGGAAGTTCACGCCACGAAGCTAAGACCTCGACCGACATCTTGGCCTCGTTGGAGGTCGGGGTACAACCCCCGACCAATCGGCTAGCTCTCTCCGCAGTCGAGGATCATCAGAGTCGAGCAAACTCCCAAGGCGCCAGTGATCTCAACTACTTAGGCAAAAATAAGTAATGTATAAAATATCACACACAAGCAAAATAAATAAAGAGGCAAAACGAAGTATAAGAATCGGGCAAAGCCCATTGTACGAATGTTACATATATAAGCCCACAAGCCGGGCAAAAATAACCAGTGTGCGAATATTACATCAAGTAAGCCCACAAGCCGGGAAAAAACAACAAAATGGCACGCAGGCCAAGCAAACTATATTCCTACTCTGCGGCAGTCTCAGCGGTGTCTGGCCCACCTCCCTCGTTGGCATTTCCTTCTTTCCCGGGCAACACTATTCGGCCGTCGACCACCTCGCAGTCAGCGTCCGCCCCGTCGGTCACCAGGTCGGGATTTAGGATCCGAAGCTGCGCCACTGCATTTTGGAACCCTATGCCCGCAGTTTCAAGAGCATCATCCTCGGCTAGCCGGAGATCCTGCTCGAGTCTCCTGAGTTGGGCCGGAGATCCTGCTAGCCGGAGCATTATCCTCTTCAGTTTCGCCTTCAGTTGGCCGAACAACATCCTCTAACTCAGCAACCCTCTCCTTGAGCCGCTTCTCCTCTGCCTCCAGCTCGGTGATCCGGGCAAGATGACCTTTCTCCGCTTCCCCAGCTTCCTTCAGCTTTGCCTCTGCCCGCTGCTGCTGCTCGCTCTGTTCTTTATCCAGGTCCCTGCATTCCTTCAACTCTTTGCGCAGGTCTAGCAGCTCAGCATCCAAGGTCTCGAGCTTTTCTTGCAGTCGAGAAAGTTCGGCAGCGAGGCGGGTCTCATCGTTCAGGACAATAGCGGTTGAACAGAGCTGCATAACGGCAGACAAGTCCTCAAAGATTGACCTCCTCCTCGCTTCTGCAGCGGTCCCCAACACAGCTTGGATTTCAGAGGGAGGGACGCGAGGATAAGTGACTTCGGAGAAGAAGCGGGGCTTGAGGTGGCATGGTGGGAGTTCGAAGCTTGAAGGAGGTGGGGGACTTTCTTCGTGGGCCAGGTCGACAATCTCTGCGTTCGAAACCCGTTTCCGTTTCGGCGTCCCTTGAGTGCCCGGAGACTGGCTCCCAGCAGGAGGTGTGCTCCCACCTGAAATCCCCGACACAGTCACAACAGGTTGGGATTGGCTGGAACCTTCGGGCATCCCAGTGGAGGAAACACCCTCGGGCATGGCCCCAGAAGGAGCAACACCTTGACCCTTTGAGCGAGAATACTCTCCCCGAGCCTGTTCTTCCCGAGCCCTCTTCGCCTTCAACTTTTTGAGCCTCTCCTCAGCTCCGGCCATTTTCCCTGCAAAAAGAAATAAAACATTAGTAAGGCAAGGTATACAGATACGAGGAGGGCATAAATCGAGGATGTTTTCACCACCTAACAGCTCGTCTGCTTCTTCGTCGGAGAAGGTCTCGAGCAGAACACGGGTATTGATCAAGCGACGTTGCTTCCTCACCTGCCCGTCTGCTCCCGTTATCGGCTCGCCGTCCAACTTTTCGTACTGAGCTTCATTGAAGCTTTTGACGAACGCGACGATCTTATCATAAGCTGCCCGGTCGTCGACGTCCAACTGATTATGTTTCACCTTATATTTATCAACCCCCTTTTTGAAGTGTTTCTCCGTCCAGTACAGGGGGAACTTCGACTCCAGAACCTCCTCGGAGCGACCGTCGACTTTACGGGTGACTCTCCGGTACAGCGAGTTGATAGTGTAACGCCCCGATTTGTTTAATTGTATTTATTTATTTCATTTATGTGAATTTTGTGAAATGTGTGAATTTATTGTATTTTACCTGCTAATTGAGTTAACTGGTTAATTTCTCTGATAGGTAAAATATTTGCAATAAATTAAAATTTATTTTCAACTTTTATTTCCCGAAATATATTTCATCGGTATGTTTATGTTTTATCGCATTTTGAGAGCGTTTGGGAGATATTTGAGCTGAGGGATATTTTGGTCTTTTGCTTAGGTAAGTTTTATGTTTTTATATAAATAGAAAGAATAGAGAGAAAATAGAGAGAAAGAAAAATAGAAAGAAGGGAAAGGAGAAGAGAGAAAGGAAGAGAAGAAGAAAAAGAGGGAGAAGATGAAAATCATCAAAATCAATGCTTGGACTTCAATTAATCGGGTAAGGGTGAGAAGTTTCAATTATATTTCGATTGTATATGTATATGTATATGTTTGTTTGGTTGAAAAATGTATGTTTTCCATTTGGTTAGAATTGTGAACAATTGATAGAAATTGATGTTTTCGCGGTTAGATTTCGGAACTGTTCGCGTAGAATAGTTGAGCGAGGAGTGGGTTTAATCGGAAAGGCATGTTGGTGAGATTTGAGGGGTTTTGTGTCGAGTTATCAAGAATTGGAGTTTAGGGCATTAATGGTAAATCGAGTGGAAATCGATGTTTCCACGGTTGAAATTCGGAATAAGTTGTGTAGTGTAGTCGGGTAAGGTTTGGGTTTAATCGGGAATGGTGGTTTGCGTGTTTTCCCGCGGTTTCGATCGAGTTCGAATTTAGAATTCAATGATAAAATTATGTTTTAAAATATGTCAAAAATGGAAAAATGTGTTGGATGGCTTTTTAATAGTGAAAATATTGTAGTACGTCGAATTCTGAGATCACAGCTTTTTACGGAATCGAAAACGGATGTCCGGAAGTCTAAAAATGGTGTTTTTAAGGCTGAAATTCGTAGCAGGTTTCGCGCTCAGCGGCAGGTCGGGCGCTCAGCGCGCAGGTCTGGGCGAAAGGGAAAATTTCTGAAACTTTGAAAATTCATAACTTTTGAACTGTAAGTCCGTTTTGGTCCCCGTTCGAAGCGTTGGAAAGCTTATGAAATGTTCTTTCTTGTAAAAATGGTTTTGGGATTAGTGGCTGATTTATTTAAGTCGTGGTTTTGGAAACGTGTCGTTTTGTCGACTTTTCCCGTCGTATTTGTGTGCGATTGATGTGGTATCATGTTATATGCTTTTGTTATATAACGTATAGCTTGTGTGTTATTATATGATGTGAATACATGTAATGAGATGTTGTGATAAGGTGTTGTGATGCGATGTTGTGATAATGTTGTTGTTGTGCGATAAATACATTGTTTTATTGAATATCAATGTACGTGGTTATGATGTTGTGTTGGTTCGTGGTTTGTTGTTGTGGTTTGTGAAATGCATTGCTTATGTGAAATTCAATGTGTGTTTTGGATGTGAATCATACAATAGTGCATTGATGTGAATGTATATAGATTGTATGTGATTGTATGAGATGAATGCATGAATACATTGTGAATATGTATGCATTTCAAGAATGTCTTGAGTCATTTTGTATGTGAAGCATAATGATGTACATTCTTGCGTTGAGTGATTCTAATGAGAATCCGTTGTAACGTCGTGTGCCTATGTGAGGTGTGAGCGATGATTACAAACGATTGTGTGCCTAGGTGAGGTGTGAGCAATCAGATTGTGTGCCCGGTATGTGGTATGTGATGAAATGCATTGTTTGAATTGTTTTCAATGCATGAATATGATGATGTGATAATCATATTGTCGATTTGTGAAGATGCATTTGATTGTCATGAGCTCTTGTGAGTCAAGCATCATGATATGCATTATTGTGACGTCCTGAGTGACGGATTGGTTCCAGAGGGAATCCGCTATAACGTCGTGTGCCCATGTGGGGTGTGAGCGATGATTATAGACGATCGTGTGCCCAGGTGGCGCGTGAGCGATCGGGTCGTGTGCCCGTGTGGGGTGTGAGCGATCCATAAACGTCGTGTGTCCATGTGGGGTGTGAGCGACGGGGAACATCGTATGCCCGACGGGGAGTTACAGTGATGTAACGCGCGATGGTTCCAGCAGAGTTCCTGAGTGAACTAGTGATAAGACACATTGGAGTCGGTACCGCATATGCATTGCATAGAGTCGTTGTGTCGGTCTCTGTGCATTTGCATAAATCATGAATGGATTGATTATGTGTGAGCTTGTGATAACTTTGGTGAATTATTATGCATAGGTGATAAATGCATTGGTTGTGAGTGATATGTTTTGTGTATAAACCTATGATATGTGATATGGTGGTGTGTTTTCATAGGTCATAACTGTGGTGTGCATTATGTGTGAAATGTGATTATATTGGTATAATCGTTATATGCTATGTGGTTGGATTGTTAGGAATATGTTATGTATTAGTGGTATGCTATATGTGTTAGTATGTGATGTATGTGGTGAGAAATATTATATATGTGGATTTGTTTGTGTTGTGGCATATTATTATGCAATCTTGTTATAGTTGTTATTTCTCACCCTTCTGCTGGAATATGCTTTTTATGGCATAGTGCAGATTGTCAGCTTTAGAGGCGTGGAGGCAAGTGGAAGAGTTAGATCTTCGTTTGCTTAGGTCTTGGTGTCTGCTCTGATACGTAGCACGGGAGTCGGGGAATGATTATGTTATATATGTATATAATTGTGGAATATATTTTTGTATTACTTGTGTATGTGTACTTTGACGTTATAAACCATTTATTTTGTAAAACAAGTCGGTTATGGATCTTCCGCTTTATTCCATAATTGACATTTCCTTTATTATGGAAAAAGTTTCCCCTTTGAGGTACTCTATTTTATGCTATGTATCAAATTTATGAGCAGGGATGATGTTTTGTTTATTTAAATGTGACATCCTTGTTTCTGTCGGAAAAATAAATTTTTAGTTACTCTGATTTTATTTATGTATTATTTATTCGCGATGGGAATTTGGGTGTTACATTAAGTGATATCAAAGCAGGTCGGTCCGTCCGGTCAAGTTGTTGAGTCAGTTGGTGTGACAGTTGAATACTGTCGATGTTGTTTGTTCCTTAGTACGTGATATGTGTGGGAAGCACTGTCAGTACTTTCTGGTTTTCTAATCCTTGTCTGCAGGAGTTAGAATGTGATAAGTGGGGGAGGAGCTTGTACTTCTCCATGTTGCTTCAGGTGGGGAGCATTGGCTCAGTGTGCCGTTGGTTGCAAGAGTGTAAGTGTTGTTTGGGGCGTGTTGGTTCCCGGTTTAAGAGGGGATGCGAAGGTAAGGCTTATGTCAACTAAGGATTTGTGCCTTAGGTAGTTTGGTGCACAGGATGTAAGGCATGCTATTATAGTTGGTAAAGACGGTTTATGCCCCATCATGATTGTCGGCTGTTTATTGACAAATTGGGGAACTGATCACCCTTAATCTCTTGTTGATAGTAGACGGAATTATGTTGGATGGAATAGACGTGTCTTTCCGGCCTTGATAGTGTGTTCAATGAATTGTTTGGAATTAAGAAAGTGATTATGGATTGTTCTGACGAGTCGATGAAGATTTTTATATTGGAAGATGAGTCGGATTTGAGGTTTTGTATATTGGTCAAGTTGGGGGGTCATTGAGAGAGAATGATAGGGTATTACTATGGTTGTTCTCAGAGAGAAGAGTGTGAACTCAAATTGGACGAAGGTGAGGATTTGAGGTTTGGATCTGCTAAGTAAGTGGGAGAACTTTTAGGACGTGAAACTAAGATGTTGTTATGTTTGTGATGATAGTTTTCTAGAGAGATTGGCAAAATGGCTACAGTGATTGGCTGCAAGTTGTGTGTGATTTTCAGATGTATTTCCGGATGGAATATTGGATGTTAGCATTAGAAGTACCCGGACTGATAGAGCAGTTGGAAGATTTACTGGAAAGGAGAATTGTGAGGCCAAGTGTGTCGTCTTGGAGAGCTCCAGCATTGTAAGTAACAAAAAGGAAGAATGATTGAGCGGAATAACAAGCATGAGGTGTATAATGGAAATCTTGAGAAAACCCTTATATGCGGATGCAATATTGATATTAAGAGTTCCTTTTGGTGGGTTGTTGATACTTGTTATGTTGGTTGGAGCTGATTTGAGATGAAAATGGTGAGTTTTGGGAAGGACTGTCGAAGGGCTATTTTTCTGAAAATCGCAGTGCCCGCTCAGCGCGCCGATGCCCGCTCAGCGCGGTCTGCAGAATTTTGAACCTCTCCAGGTAGTGAGGAGCGCGCTCAGCGCGGGACAGAGCCCGCTTAGCACGACTTGGAGCAAAAAAAAAAAAAAATTTTTTTGAAACTTGAGTTTTTTTTCTAAATCCATAACTTTGGATTCGTAACTCGGATTGAGATGTTCTTTCTTATATAAATGGTGTTGAGATTTAGTGGCCGATTTGATTGTGTCGTGAATTTGGATAAGTTCGTAGTGGTTTTAATTGAGGATATTTGGATCTGTTATAAACTCAGAGGAAGAACAAATAGAGTGTTTGAGAATTGGATTACAAGTGTCGAAAGGAGACAAAGAGTTATGCTAAGTTATTCAAGTGAGGATTTTGGTTGGAAAGGGTTAGTTTTCCTGGATATGTTATTTCTGATGATGGTATTTTCATGGATCTATCGGAAGTAGATCTAGTTCTACAATGAGAGACTCCGAATTTGGTTAAGGAGATTAGGATCTTTTGGACTTTAGTTGGTTATTACCGGAGGTTATGGAAGGTTTTTCCAAGTTAGCATTTTCGTTACTTCGGTTGACTTGCAAAGGGTGAGTCGTTTGTTTTGGACGTTCGTTGTGAGTAAGTTTTGGTGAGCGGATGTAGAAATTATCTATGGCTCCAGTTTTGATTCTGTGTGATCCTAATAATCTGTTTGTAAGGTATTGTGATGTGTCTTTGATGAGTTTAATCTGTGTGTTAATGCAAGAGGGTAAAGTCATAGCTTATGCTTTATGACGATTGAGGATTCATAAGAGGATCTATACTATTCAGGATTTGGAGTTGGTTGCGGTGGTATTGTGTTGGAAATTTGGAGGTATTATTTTTATGGTTCTGGGTTCGAAGTGTTTAGTAATCACAAGAATATTGAGTACCTGTTTGGTCGGAAGGAATAGAGTATGAGACAACGAGGATGGTTAGAATTCGTGACGAGTTATGAATTTGGCTTGGAGTATCCTTCGGGAAAAGCTAAGGTTGTGCCTGATGAGTTAAGTCAAAAGTTGTTATGCATGTCTGTTTTGATGGTCAGGGAGTTAAAATTAGTTGAGCAGTTCAGAGACTTGTGTCTAGTGTGTGAGAAACATAGTAGAGTGTGAAGTTGGGTATATTAAAAGTGAACACTGAGTTTTAGCAAATATGAGAAAGAGTTAGGCTTTGGACGTGGAATTGGTAGTTTTGATGGTTACGAGTAATCAGAGTACGCAGCGAAAGTGTGATATGGCACAATTCGTATATGCGTGTGTAACTTGTAAGAGTTCGTAGGTTGAACATTGGAAACATGTAGGAATGATGAGACCTTTGGACGTTTCAGAATGGAAGTGTTAGGTGAAAGGTTTAAATGTTATCCATGGGCTACTATGTAGATGGATGTTTTGGTTATATGTTCGATTGGTGAATCGTAGCATTGTTGGAATAAGGTTGTGTGACAAGAATGTTTGGTATTCTGGTTTTGTTGATGTTGATGAGATGATGTTGTGTCGTGGAACTTTACATTCTTGTTTCTGTTGTTGCCTCGTTTCCATGGTGATGGTTCGAGTGCGTGTAGCTAATTCCTATGATGGGGAATTAGAGGAGTGTTACTACGGTGATGGTAACGATCTTGTTGTGTTTTGGTTCAAGAGTGAACCTGTATGCGTTCGTAACTTGGGTATCCTTTGAGTCGTGAGTTAGTCGTCAAGTGCATTGTATGGGCTTTGCATCTTGTCGTCGTTGTCGTGTCGTTGTTGTAGTTGTCGTCGTTGCCATGTTGTTGTTGTAGCTGCTGTTAGCAAGGTTGTTTTTCGGTTTGTGGTATTCGTGGTGTGCCTTTGGTTGGCATGTTGGTTTGTTGGTCGGATGCGAGAGTCGTATCCCGAGTTGTTCGTATCAGTATATTTTCGAGGACGAAAATTTCTAAGTGGGGGAGAATTGTAACGCCCCGATTTGTTTAATTGTATTTATTTATTTCATTTATGTGAATTTTGTGAAATGTGTGAATTTATTGTATTTTACCTGCTAATTGAGTTAACTAGTTAATTTCTCTGATAGGTAAAATATTTGCAATAAATTACAATTTCTTTTCAACTTTTATTTCCCGAAATATATTTCATCGGTATGTTTATGTTTTATCGCATTTTGAGAGCGTTTGGGAGATATATGAGCTGAGGGGTATTTTGGTCTTTTGCTTAGGTAAGTTTTATGTTTTTATATAAATAGAAAGAAGAGAGAGAAAATAGAGAGAAAGAAAAATAGAAAGAAGGGAAAGGAGAAGAGAGAAAGGAAGAGAAGAAGAAAAACAGGGAGAAGAGGAAAATCATCAAAATCAATGCTTGGACTTCGATTAATCGGGTAAGGGTGAGAAGTTTCAATTATATTTCGATTGTATATGTATATGTATGTGTTTGTTTGGTTGAAAAATGTATGTTTTCCATTTGGTTAGAATTGTGAACAATTGATAGAAATTGATGTTTTCGCGGTTAGATTTCGGAACTGTTCGCGTAGAATAGTAGAGCGAGGAGTGGGTTTAATCGGAAAGGCATGTTGGTGAGATTTGAGGGGTTTTGTGTCGAGTTATCAAGAATTGGAGTTTAGGGCATTAATGGTAAATCGAGTGGAAATCGATGTTTCCACGGTTGAAATTCGGA
Organism: Lathyrus tuberosus; assembly: GCA_022829125.1. Classification (NCBI taxonomy): domain Eukaryota; kingdom Viridiplantae; phylum Streptophyta; class Magnoliopsida; order Fabales; family Fabaceae; genus Lathyrus; species Lathyrus tuberosus. The sequence goes on along the minus strand of JALAZF010001148.1, from coordinate 98,994 downwards.
ATAAGTTGTGTAGTGTAGTCGGGAAAGGTTTGGATTTAATCGGGAATGGTGGTTTGCGTGTTTTCCTGCGGTTTCGATCGAGTTCGATTTTAGAATTCAATGATAAAATTATGTTTTAAAATATGTCAAAAATGGAAAAATGTGTTGGATGGCTTTTTAATAGTGAAAATATTGTAGTACGTCGAATTCTGAGATCGCAGCTTTTTACGGAATCGAAAACGGATGTCCGGAAGTCTAAAAATGGTGTTTTTAAGGCTGAAATTCGTAGCAGGTTTCGCGCTCAGCGCACAGGTCGGGCGCTCAGCGCGCAGGTCTGGGCGAAAGGGAAAATTTCTAAAACTTTGAAAATTCATAACTTTTGAACTGTAAGTCCGTTTTGGTCCCCGTTCGAAGCGTTGGAAAGCTTATGAAATGTTCTTTCTTGTAAAAATGGTTTTGGGATTAGTGGCTGATTTATTTAAGTCGTGGTTTTGGAAACGTGTCGTTTTGTCGACTTTTCCCGTCGTATTTGTGTGCGATTGATGTGGTATCATGTTATATGCTTTTGTTATATAACGTATAGCTTGTGTGTTATTATATGATGTGAATACATGTAATGAGATGTTGTGATAAGGTGTTGTGATGCGATGTTGTGATAATGTTGTTGTTGTGCGATAAATACATTGTTTTATTGAATATCAATGTACGTGGTTATGATGTTGTGTTGGTTCGTGGTTTGTTGTTGTGGTTTGTGAAATGCATTGCTTATGTGAAATTCAATGTGTGTTTTGGATGTGAATTATACAATAGTGCATTGATGTGAATGTATATAGATTGTATGTGATTGTATGAGATGAATGCATGAATACATTGTGAATATGTATGCATTTCAAGAATGTCTTGAGTCATTTTGTATGTGAAGCATAATGATGTACATTCTTGCGTTGAGTGGTTCTAATGAGAATCCGTTGTAACGTCGTGTGCCTATGTGAGGTGTGAGCGATGATTACAAACGATTGTGTGCCTAGGTGAGGTGTGAGCAATCAGATTGTGTGCCCGGTATGTGGTATGTGATGAAATGCATTGTTTGAATTGTTTTCAATGCATGAATATGATGATGTGATAATCATATTGTCGATTTGTGAAGATGCATTTGATTGTCATGAGCTCTTGTGAGTCAAGCATCATGATATGCATTGTTGTGACGTCCTGAGTGACGGATTGGTTCCAGAGGGAATCCGCTATAACGTCGTGTGCCCATGTGGGGTGTGAGCGATGATTATAGACGATCGTGTGCCCAGGTGGCGCGTGAGCGATCGGGTCGTGTGCCCGTGTGGGGTGTGAGCGATCCATAAACGTCGTGTGTCCATGTGGGGTGTGAGCGACGGGGAACATCGTATGCCCGACGGGGAGTTACAGTGATGTAACGCGCGATGGTTCCAGCAGAGTTCCTGAGTGAACTAGTGATAAGACACATTGGAGTCGGTACCCGCATATGCATTGCATAGAGTCGTTGTGTCGGTCTCTGTGCATTTGCATAAATCATGAATGGATTGATTATGTGTGAGCTTGTGATAGCTTTGGTGAATTATTATGCATAGGTGATAAATGCATTGGTTGTGAGTGATATGTTTTGTGTATAAACCTATGATATGTGATATGGTGGTGTGTTTTCATAGGTCATAACTGTGGTGTGCAATATGTGTGAAATGTGATTATATTGGTATAATCGTTATATGCTATGTGGTTGGATTGTTAGGAATATGTTATGTATTAGTGGCATGCTATATGTGTTAGTATGTGATGTATGTGGTGAGAAATATTATATATGTGGATTTGTTTGTGTTGTGGCATATTATTATGCAATCATGTTATAGTTGTTATTTATCACCCTTCTGCTGGAATATGCTTTTTATGGCATAGTGCAGATTGTCAGCTTTAGAGGCGTGGAGGCAAGTGGAAGAGTTAGATCTTCGTTTGCTTAGGTCTTGGTGTCTGCTCTGATACGTAGCACGGGAGTCGGGGAACGATTATGTTATATATGTATATAATTGTGGAATATATTTTTGTATTACTTGTGTATGTGTACTTTGACATTATAAACCATTTATTTTGTAAAACAAGTCGGTTATGGATCTTCCGCTTTATTCCATAATTGACATTTCCTTTATTATGGAAAAAGTTTCCCCTTTGAGGGTACTCTATTTTATGCTATGTATCAAATTTATGAGCAGGGATGATGTTTTGTTTATTTAAATGTGACATCCTTGTTTCTGTCGGAAAAATAAATTTTTAGTTACTCTGATTTTATTTATGTATTATTTATTCGCGATGGGAATTTGGGTGTTACAGATAGCCTCAAGGGTGACCGGCTTCACGAAATAGTAGCGGTACTTGAAGTCCCAGACGGAATCCAAGTATGTGTGGAACAGAGCTTTGCTCTGCTTAAAGGACACCCAGTCGTGCCGTCCACCGGCCGACGACCTTTGAAGATGGAATATACGAAAGAAGAGGGACACTGTAGGCACGATTTTCAGGTGTTTACAAACGAGCTCGAAAGCCCGAATAAAGGCCAACGAGTTCGGGTGAATCTGCGAGGGCGCCAGCTTCAACCAGGCGAAGATCCCCTCTTGTAAGTCCGTGAAGGGCAGCCTCCACCCCGCTTTGTCGAACATGAATTCGTATAACGGGATGCGTATTCCCCGGTAAGGTGAACATATCCGATGATGCTCCTCTGGGCGGAAAACCTTCCAGGATTTGTCAGACCCGATTAGCCGATGCTCGACGGTGCAGAACGCGTCGTCCACGTCTCTATAGACAAAGATGGACGACATCTCTAGGGCTTCATCGCAGACCCACTCCTCAAGCGGGCGCTCTTGCGCAAAAGCCATATGGGCCATAGGAGATTCGGGGTGGTCGTCTTCTTCAAAGGATCCTACGGCCACTTTCGCAGCCAAATCGTCCATTTACCTGAAAAGCAGAAGGAAACGGTGAATTCGATGGGTCATATCAAATTCACCCCTCCACCGCTGTTCAAGCGAACGGGCGAGGAAGAGGCAAGTCTCTCTCATTTCCACGACATAACCGGTCGAGGATCAACATGTTCACCGGGGAACTCATCGCCTCCCGGAAAATTCTGCCCCCTTTTGTTCCCGTAACGCCAACGAAAAAAGTAACCGCTTGGGACCCCGGGACATTCAACGTATCCCCGAGATGTTCATCCCTGGTCCCCGAGACATTCAACAAAAGTGAGAGAAGTTCTCAACACTTCCTCTCTCAACAACAAGAGATTCCCGCCGTATTTGCCAAGAACCCTTTCATTTCTCATGGGAACTTCATCAGTTCACCAAGGAAATGCTATACACTAGTTAATATCAAAGAGAAACGCAAGAAAAAGGTCAGTTTTTGAGCAAATACCTTATAGGCGGCGGTTTAGGTTTCCGGCGCGGAATTTCTGGCGGTTGACGGCGGCGAACGGCTGCTGTAGAGGATAGAGAGAGAAGGAGAAAGAGTGTTGAGAGAGAAACGGAAAAGTGGGAAATGAACGAGGGGAGGCGTTTTTATAGTGGTTCTCGCGGAACTCGAGTGACATAGGGTACTTGAGTGCACTACACTAGCCAGCCGCCCTAGCCTCCCTAGGCAATGATGACAGCCGACACGTGGCACGCATGCAGCCGTTCATCCTCCCACGCGTGTCCTTTCGGTTTTCCTCAACATTTCGAATCTGAAACCCCTCGTCTCCCCGACTATACGACCAGACACAACTGTCCTATGCCCGACTTATGTGCAATCGTATGGACGTCGACCACGAGAATGGCCTCCTCGGTTCCTCTCCTAGCGTATCCCCGACATGACAGCAACCCTTAAGTCATTACTCTGACATCTCAGAGCAACGACTTGGGGGGCTCCTGTTCTGGACTGGGCCGAGGCTGCCCAACAGTCGAGCAGGCCCAACCCATACAGCCTGGGGAGGCCCAGTAAGGTCCTTCTGCAGGACACGCGACTGTCATGTGCTAGCCACAGTTTCGCCGGGCACTCAGGCAGTGTTGGGCACTTGGGACAATGGGGGAGGAGGACATCACACCCTGCTGGGATATATCTCCCCGACAGACTAGCTTCTCCCCGCGAGAGTGCTACACCTCACTCCTCGACGAACATGGCTCCTCCCCGCGAGGCCATGTCCGTTCCACGGGCATCATCTCTCCTCGACGCGTAAGTCTCCTCCCCGCGAGTAATATATAGGATTCGCATCTCCTCGACCACAGAAGGCTCCTACCCCGCGAGGAGCACCCAACGGTCCATCCCGCGTGGACACGTTCCAAGTAACCTCCCACTTCCGAAAGATTCGGTCTGCCCTACTTCCGGGAATCTAGGAGCAGTTACTCTAGAGCGAAGACCATGTGCTGGTCTTCACTACTACACGTAAGCCCTAGCAGTTACTTGGAGTGGGCCTAGTTGATCCAGCCCATTACAGGTAACCGTTGGCCCCGCGCTGGGGGCTCTCTATAAATACCCTCTCATTTGAGAGGGTCAGGTTAGAAACATTCTTCTACCTCTTTCTCTTTCTGTATTTGCTGATATTCTGTACACTCTCTCACTTGAGCGTCGGAGTACCTTGCAGGTACACCCCCCCCCCCCCGGCTGTCTCTCACCATCACCGGAGTTGCCGTTCCAGACGCCGTTGGCCACTATCAACTGTCTGATCCAGGTACGATCAATTGGTTTTAGTGTTATATACTTTGTAGCCTTTTGAGCGTTCAGAGTATACTAACATGATACACTTTTGAGCTTTAAATACAAACTTTTTCAAATTATCCTTAGTGTTAGAAATGAAACAGGTACTACCAAACGGATTAAAATAAGTAATGTTGGGATTTTTTTTCTTCCACAGTTCATGCGGAGTCTTACCTAAAATAGGTCATATAGAGATCCTGAATGAAACAAGCTATATTCACTACTTCTTCTCGGAAGTTCTTTGCACATCAGTCTCATTGATCATGCTTCTGGCCATTTCTTGCAAAGTAAGATTTTTTATTTTTACAACTCCACTTTGCTGTGGAGTTCTAGGACAAAAGAAATCATGGGAAAATCCATTTTCATAACAAAGTTTTTCAGAGTTTGTTTTCAATTTTACTACCATGATCACTTATGATTCTAACAATTGTTAGACCCTTTTTCATTTTGCACTTGGGAGTAGAAGGTTGTGAACACAGAATGTGGCTCATCTTTGTGTCTAAGAAACTTAACCCATGTCCATCTGTTGTAGTCATCAACAATGACTAATCCATACTTTTTTTTTACCATTGACAGAGGTTGTCTTCACCAGCCCAAACAAGTCAACGTGTAAAAGCTCCAAAGGCCTAGAGGTTGAAACAACATTTTTGTTTTTGAAAGGGGTTTTAGAAAACTTACCTTTCTGACATGCTTCATAAAGAGCATCTAAAGCAAACTTCAAATTTGGAAGGTCTCTGACTAAGTTTAGCCTGTTAAGCATTGAGATCCTTCTCATGCTAACATGGCCTAACCGTCTGTGCCATGTCCATTGTTCTTCGTTTACAGGCATGAGACACTTACCAATTTGTTTTTCTTAATCGAAAGATTAATTTTTTAAATGTTATTTTTCCTCATGCCTCTAAATAGTATAGATCCATCTTTCTGACTGACAGCTTTACATGACTTTTGATTGAAGATAATGTGATAGCCATTTTCACTTAATTGACTTATGGACAATACATTATGCATCAGGCCTTCAACCAATAAAACATTTAGAGATAAAGGGAAGATAATTGTTACCTATGGTTCCAGTACCAATATTCTTACCCTTCTGATCTCCTCCTTTTCTATAGCCTCTGAAGTTGTTTTGTATTTTCTTCTAGAAACGGTTTACTCTTCTGAATAGTAGAGATAAATTTAAACAAGCGAATTAAAGGATTACTTCATCGAAGTGTTGCAATTCATTCCATAAAATTAAGTCCTATTGAGTCAAGCCCATGTGACTATTCTCATCCTCTGTGTTACTACTTATAATAAACAAAGAATCATTTCAAATCTATTATTTTTCTTGTATCTTATTTTTCTAAAATTCAGACTTCAGGCGTCACTTCAAATATTTAGATATATTAATATCATTTGTTGATAGCTATCAGATATTCATTCAAAAAAATACAATCAATCTAAACAGCCAAAAAAAAATCATTCACAGAATCTATAACTGTGAAAACAACAAATACAACTTAACATTAATACCGACAATCAATCTAAACAGCCATAAAAAATCATTCACACAATCTATAAGTGTGAAAACAACAAATATAGCTTAACATTAATACCAACGTTTAAACCATGGAAGGGGAACTTACATTCCAAAACACTGAAACTAAGCTTTCAAAATAGCCACTGGACGAGCATGAGACAGAATCAACAGTTTGATCATCAGTAACCGCTTTTCTTGCAGTAATTTTTGTTCGCTCTACTCTATCATTCCTCCAATTATAGAGAATTTTTTGGTATTCTTGACTACTTTTAAGTACCAATGTATCACCATCCTTAGAAAAAAACAATGGCTCTAATTCAAAATGATACTTTATATCTTCGTCGCTATAGTCATAATCAACTTGAAGACTGGAATAACTAATTTTAAGGAATTGCGTCCAAGAATCTTCAATACCAAATTTTTTCATCTTCCATATAACAAAATGGGTTTCCTTGTATCAATACGAAAAACAAATACAATCCCCCAACACACTAACAATAGGAGCTAGAGGAGGCACTTCATCAAATTCAGGAGGCAATAAGTATTGATTGTATGCTTCAGTCCTCAAATCAAGCGAAACAATGACAAATTGTTCAACACTAATATCCTTGATATTGTTAGAATCATAAGAAATTTGATTTTGAATAGCCAACCAATTAACAGTGCTTTTTAAATACACACCAACATCACCACAAGTCTCATAAGCTGAGTCCAAATACATAGGATTAATCGGGAAACTTTTAATATCTCTCCAAACATCATCACCCAAACTTAGAATTCTGACATCGCTTCTCAGATCACGTCTATTGTAACGTGAGTCCACTACCTAATAAGTTCCTGTAATATCATCACAACCAAAGTTGAATTTGTAATAGCCATCATTAGTAAAGGAAGTGCACTCGGGACGATTGCGAAATAAACGTTAGAACCCTAATTTTGGCGATGTTGTCATGTTGGCTGGGTTCCATAATTGGAACCAGTAATCAGAATACTCCATTGTGAGAGTTTCACCAGCAAAACAGATCAATCCATTACAGGAACAGACTATATTGGAACATTTCTCGTCTTGCACTAGGTATTTGTCATCGACAGAAATGGTAAAAGAAGAATTTTTTTAGTAAAGTGCTTACGGAGTAGGGAATAACACCATGCTCATACTCAGTTTTAGAATAAGTGTTAAGAGTTCCACATCGGACAATATATGACATGAGCATGTGTTTATAAGTGGGGGCAATCCTCACTCTACCAATCGGTTTTGTAGGGTTGAGTTAAGCCCAACCACATTTCTTAACATGGTATCAAGATCCTCGTTTAAAATCCGGTGGACCACCTTCTATGGTTTCCGCTATTTGGCCACCTACCATTTATTTGTAGGGTTGAGTTAGGCCCAACCATATTTCTTAACAATAAGTATCATAGGGTAACTCACTTGTGGTGGTTGTACTATGAGCGGTGATGAGTAAGAAGTGAGGATTTTGTTTTGCTGGTTTCTTGAGATGCAAATTCTCTAAGGTGGGATCGAAAAGGAGAGTGTTCTAAAACTTGCAAACACATCTGAATCGCATAATGGATTTAACATCAAGAAAGGATAAGACTTCGGGGATGACATTCTCCCGTAAGAACGGCTGGGTCTGGGATGAAGACATTACTGTATATCTATAAGGGTTTTGGAAATTTGTAATTATATATAAATTATTTTCATCAAATTTTTTTTATGGTCATGATTGGTTGATTGTATAAATTTTTTTGGGTTAAATATATAAAACTCTCCTGCAATGTTAGCGAATTCTCATTTTAGCTCCTGTAAATTTTTTTTTTTTAAACACCCCCTCTTAATATCCAGATTCCCTCACTTAGCCCCCTGGCTGCCACATGGCAGCAAAGATTCCTTTCTCTTTGCTTGCGTGGCAGCCAGGTGGCATTTTTAATATTATTTTATTATTTTTTTTATTTTATTATTTTTTTTATTTTTTTTATTTTTTTTTTAATTTTTTTTTAATTTTTTTTAATTTTTTTTTAATTTTTTTTATTTAATTTTTTTAAAATTTTTTTAAATTTTTTTTTTTTAAATTTTTTTTTATTTTGTTTTATTTTTTGTTTTATTTGTTTTTATTATAATTTTTATAATTTTTTTTCTTTTTTTTTTTATTTCTTTTTCGCCTTGCAACCGATGTAAAAACATACATTTTAAGAAAGATAGCATACATTTTACATCGGGCCAGAAAGGAAACCGATGTAAAAAAAAAACATTTTACATCGGGCCAGAAAGGCAACCGATGTAAAAACATACATTTTATATCAGGCCAGAAAGGCAACCGATGTAAAAACATACATTTTACATCGGACTTAATAGTCAACCGATGTAGTAGATGTATTTCACATCAGACTTAATAGTCAAATGATGTAGTAGATGTATTTTTCACATCGGACTATGGCCCGATGTAAAATGTCTTTGATTTACTACATCGCTTGGCTTTACATCGGATCCAGAACCGATGTAAAATGTGTTTTTCGCCCGATGTAAAAAGTCTTTTCTGCACTAGTGTAATTTTTAAAATAAAAATTTGTTTAAAATAGAATTAAAAATAAAAATTAGGTTCAAAAACGAAAAAAAAAAAAAATATATATATATATATATATATATAAATAAAAATGAAAAAGAAATAAAAAAAAAGAAAAAAAAATTATAAAAATTATAATAAAAACAAATAAAACAAAATAAAACAAAAAAGTAAAAAAAATAAAAAAAATAAAAAATAAAATAAAAAAAATAAAAAAAAATAAAAAAAATAAAAAAAATAAAAAAAATAAAAAAAATAAAAAAATAATAAAAATATAATAAAATAATATTAAAAATGCCACGTGGCTGCCACGCAAGCAAATAGAAAGGAATCTTTGCTGCCATGTGGCAGCCAGGGGCCTAAGTGAGGGAATCTAAATAAGATGAGGGGGTTTTTAAAAAAAAAACTTTACCAGGGGCTAAAATGAGAAATCGCTAACATTGCAGGGGGGTATTGTATATTTAACTCAATTTTTTTTATACCGTCAATTCATCATCTATTTTCTCTTTATTTATTACATTTATTTTAATAAGAAAATAAGAGATCTATCTACTGTGTAAAATACATGGATGAATCACATGTATTCCACCCTATTATAAAATTATTTTAAATAGTTTTGTTACTATAAATGAATAAGATTAGTTGACTTTTTGTAAAACGTTTTTATATAGATTAATGGTATACATTACACTGTTTCTTTCAAACTTCAATGTTGTTCTATTATACATTTATTTTTAACTTATTATATATTACATTGTATAGTATTAGTTGAATTCATCTGCATTCTCACTTTGCATTCATAATTAGCTATTTGGTCTTTGGTTATGGGCATTCATGTTTAGATTTTATGTATTAATCTTCTGTGTTTGTATCTTCTTTTGGTCATCTCTTTAAGACTTAGTGTCTTCACAAACCATTAAGATATTGAATCATAACTTTTTTTTTAATATTCTTCAAATTCAAAAGAATTAAAAGAGGAGACCTTTCCCTTGAGGTGTCTTGCATTAAAGTTTGGGAATTTCTTAATGCATCCTACGGGCTACTTACGCACCACATGAAAAATACTAAAATATTTCCAAATTTCAGAGAAGCATCTCCGAACGCACCAAATTCTAATTGAATATTAAAATATTCTGGAGAGACATCTCCATAACAATTTGAAACATATATGATGCATCACACTCAAAAGGTATTATACACGTTTATTGTACCGAAGAAGTATCACTACAAGAAAATTGGCAAATTGCGACGGTTCATTTTGGAAAATTACGACGGTTAGAACCGTCGCAATTTGTAAGTTAAGACGGTTTCAGTTCTGTCGCGGAAACGTGCGTCGCGAGGCCGTATTGCGACGCTTGTGAAAACTGTCGTACAAACCGTCGTTATTTTCACGACGGGTAGCTAACTGCCGTAAATTCCATATTGTGACGGTTTCCAACCGTCTTAACTTGCTTAATGATTTTATTGTGAAGGTATATTGTGGCGGTTTGAACCGCCGCAAGTTGCAAATATTTAAAAAAAAATCTAAGGTATATTGTGGCGGTTTGAACCGCCACAAGTTTCAAATATTTAAAAAACAAAAATATGCACTCGGTTTAGGATTCAGAATACAACTATTGTAGGTTACAAAATAAATAGCATCAGTAGTTGTCTTAATAAGTTCCAAAAGTTAAAAATAATACTATTACATGGCTATGAACTTATGGTGTCAATTGTGTGCAATAGCAGAATAGCATGGCGGTGGACGATGGTAGTGTTTGGTGTGGCGCTTTGACCCGCAAACCGCCGTCAACAATAGCTATGAACATCAAACAAATAGATAGACAACATCATTCAGAAAGTCAAGTGCATAAGAACATATAACCGCTATTGGCTTGCAACAGAAACACCCTTACCTACAGTCAAATGAATCTTGAAGAACAACACAAAATAGTTGAACCACTTTGAACTGTTCACATTAAATTCATAACCATTCTTCATATCTGTGGTAGTCATAGTAAGGAAGTCTAAATAGAGATAACATTTAACACTCAATAGTATCGGGAAAAGAAGATGTATAACCTTCTAAGTTGTTCTTGAAGCCTGATATTCTCCTTAGCAAATCGTGTAACTTCAGGATTTTGATCAATTTTGCCTTGAAGTAATTGAATCTCATCAGAAAGTGCTTTATTATCTTCCTGCAAAAATTGATCTGCGGTATGGGAAATTATAGAGTTTCTATGAAAGAAACGTAGATCGAGATTAAAGAACAAACCAGATAGAAGGGCTGACATTGGCAATAATCATTGTTTTTGAGTTTCCACCAAGAGAATCCTGCATTTGATGCCAAAAATAGTGATGAATAAAATTCATCATGAGAAGCACAAAATGGCAATGGAAGCCAGTAAATAATCAACCTGAAGAAGAAACGTTAGCCTAGAGTCTCTATAAGGGATATACCTCTGCTTCCCATTTGCAACATCCACTAGTATCATAATGACATGACTGCAAGCAAGATCAGAAAATATCAGTTGTGTAATGAGAATGCAGAAATAAGACAATATTATCCATACATACAAAATCAAAACATATATCTATTAAGGTAAAAATATACTCCAAGGTAGATAATGACTTATTGATGCTAGCTGCTTCCTTTAAACGCTCACCCTCAGCACCGGAAGTTTTCTGTCTGTCATAAATGATAATAATTTGGTAAGTAAATGTGCATACATATCTGAAGCTACATTTGGCTTAATTGATCTAGAGGATAATGTCATACCTTTCAGAACCAGCTAGATTAACCAGGTTTAACCTTGCAAAACGGTAATTCGTAGTAGAATCCTTTTCCCAAGTACTCTCGATTACACATGTAAAAACACAGTGGGACCTACTGCTTTCTCTATTCATGTTTGTAGCTGCAAATTTTTTATTTGCTGAAACCTACAAGTCAGAAACTCAGCTTAATGGAAGAGAAGAGAGTACATGAGAATGCAAATCTATGTCATCATGCATATAAATAACACGGATAGAAGAATAAGTTTGAGGATGCCTCAAAATGAACAAGATAGTCCAAGAAACAAGTACCTGAATTAGAAGCCTTAGAATGTCGCCCACACTTTGAGCCTCAAACTCGGAAAGATTTTCAACATAAACACCCTTCTTGACATCCTCCCGTAGCTATCAAGAAAGACAGAGTAGTGAAAATTAATTAAACATGCTTTGACAAATTGACAGTCGTCTGATGAGGGAAGAACTGTACTTACAAGTAAATTGGTAGACGAGGGATCAAGTAGATATGTAATTTGTTCATTGTAAATCTCCAAGAAGGAACACTTGCAATTGTACTTTAAGTTCTCATCTCTTCTGCTTTCCTCTTCCTAGAAATTAATTGGGAGAAGACAGTAAAAAATTAAAAAGGTATATAATTAATGATCTACTCTGATAAAAAAAATTGACTGCTCAATATACATATAAAAATGAAGAAGACACAAGTGAGGAATTTACAGCTTGAATCCTGGCGAACAAAAACTCAAATATACGAGGAGTCATTCCATGATGAGGATTGGGCTTCACATCTAAATCTTCAAATTCACCAAGCATTGTATATGTTTTCCCACTCCCTGTCTACAAAATTGAGCAATGCATTAACCATGTTACAACTTACAATAAACAATGAATAATTTAGCTGCCTATCATAATCAAGGTACTGCCACTCACTTCCATTTCTAATTAAGCTACCCTGCTCCAGAGCATACAATATCTCAAAAAATAGCATAGAACTATATACTAAATAACTTTGTGATAAATTCTCCTTATGCTTTGTATAAAACCTATGGAGCCCCAATACTTGTATTCCTTTCAAGCATTTGTACCGTCTAGTATTTGATATCAATATTCTGAGACGCTTCACCGATACTTAAAAGTACAGTATTTAGGCATTTTTTTAAAAAATTGAATAATTCGATAACAGCTAAAGATTTTAAGTTATGACTTAAGAAGTATCATCAATGTGGCTTGAACTCTTTGATCAGGACATACAACTTTGTAATTTCTCTGACAGAACCAGAGCATCATTTTATCTTCACGAGATTCCAATCGACGAATTTTATCTTCACGAAACCTAAGCATCATTTTGTAACTCATAGTTTCCTCCTCTCTTTGATGAACCTGAGTACAATGGGTTATAGATAAAATGTGAAGAAGCGGTTGAAATAATAAACTGCAAAAATGAGAAGATCTTATAGGGGAAATACCAAAGAGTTCAATAGTTCAACTTCTGCTTCTAGTTTCCTAATAGAAGTTTCTGCTATTTGCTCCCTTCTTAAAGCACCAGTAAGAGTTGTTTGCAGTGATTCTGACTGAGACACAAATAATTTTGAAAATATCAATAAATTATTGTGTAATAGCAACGAAATTCTAGATGTCTTAACATTATACATTATCAATAAATTATTAATAACCATGATGTATTGACATGTTGTACTAAATCAATGAACATAGAAGAAATAGCCATCAAAACATAGCAATGATCCTATATTCTAGAACATGCATGAAAAATCACTCTACGAGGGGACATTGCGGTTTGATTATTGAGTTGGTAAAGTCAGAAAAGTTAAGATTTTAGTAAAATTTGAACATTTCAAGCAAATAAGGGGCAAGAAAAGACTTTGTCACCAGCCATAGCATGTTCCACAATCTCGTGACAGAGAATAACATCCAATGACCTAGGCAAATGGCCCGCGAGTATATCTTTGGATGTCTCCTACATTTTGACCCTTTTCTAATCAGTAAATTTGCTCTCTTGGCGCAGCAGAGCCCACTTTGTTCTATTGACCTGTTACAAGTGGCATTCAGACAGATTGTTGGCTTTAGTGGCACAAATAGAATAATCAAATAAAAAATTATAATGAATGATAGATAACACAATACTAGAACAATTCATTATTAAATAATGACAAGTAACAAAAAATTAACTGACTATTAACTACCTCAGTAGTATACTTGAATTGTTGTTCAACATTCTTAATAACCCCGCCACATTCTAGACACTTGAAAGTCCCTTGGATAGTCTCGGGTCGAACATCACTTCTCCTTGTTATGACCCTGATTACAGATACAAGACTTCCAATCTCTGATGTGGCCAACTCTCTTAACCTGCAGATGTATAAGTTCTGCAGTGAATAATTCATCCAACAGATTGATTGCCATATTCTCTAGCATCAGTTGTGGGTATGAATTCTTGAATTGGTCTTCTCACCCAATTCACTAAATCACCACCCTATTCCAATGGTTGAGCTCATGACCTCCCATTAAATTATAAAAATTAATATAAGTTAATTATAGCAAAAGATTAAAAACAAGACACAATTATCATAATAGTAAACTTGAACTAAGCAACATGCCAATTCTGTGATAACCTTAATGTTTTGATTTTCCAAATATGGATTAGAAAAAGTCCAAGAAACCAGTTTATACTAGAAGAAATAAATAACATTATTTTTGTGAGATGGTTCGGTCCCCAAAACCACTATATTTCGATCACCCTTGTGAGAAAAAATAACCTTTTCGATGGTCTAACACTGTAGAAAAACAGAATCAATAATAAGATAAAGAATAAATGGGCATATAGATCAAATTATAATGAAGTTAACACTTAAATTCAACACTCAATATACTGACCTAGGGTTCGTAAATTTGAAGAAGCAGATTCAAACAAATTCAAACAAAACAATAACGAGTGTCAATAATAGGAAAAGTTAATTTAGAGTCCTTACATTCGATTTCAAGTAGCGAAGAATCTTGAATCTATGCGAGATGTGGGTGGTGCTCACGTGTTTGTTCATAGTGTTGCTCGCAGACGGTGGCATGCAGAGAGTGGTTGGTGGTGCTCTAAAGGTTGGGCTTAATCTCTATGTTGATGCTCACACGAAGATTGCAGTAGTATACTATAACATTGTCAAAAATGGATACATGAATATGAATAATCTTAAACAATTAAACATGGTCAAAATTAGATGATAATAGGTGCAACACATTCATTCACTTTTGAGCTCTCAAAACCTCTTTTGTTTTTGTTCCCTGCGCAACACTGATTTTGTAACATCGTAACCTTCTTTGGAATCTCTACTTTCTATGAAATACACAATCAAAATCTCATTTACTTAAGAAGATAAGGTTTCTTAGTAAGCATATGAAGCATACAACAAACATATGAGCCCTTTAGTTCATCTGCAAATAAACAAGTAGGCTGACCATAAACCATTATCAAAGCACCACAAGTCCATAAAGATATGAGAGGAAATATAGGAAAAATTGTGACAATTTAAAATCTCATGTAATTATTTCTAAGGGAACCAAAGACATTAGAAACAGAGGTTCCCAACTCCAACCAAATCAATATTAGTAATTAGCAAAACATGAAGAAACCTACTTTAATTAATACAATATCAAAAGCATGAGTAACCCATGAGATTGAGTTGAGATTATGGGTTAGGGTTTAATAAAATTTGGGCATTTTCACATTTAAAAGAAATTATTGGTTAAGTACTCACCAAAATGTGAAATCACGTTGCAGTAAGAGCAAATGGAGGTGAAATTTGTAGCGATTTCGGTGGAATAAATACCAATTCAGTGGCTGAAAAATGAGTGAAATAATCCTCATATGAACACAAGACATAGGGGAAATGAAGGAAGCTCCATATCAAAGACGAAAACTAAACTATGTTACCGTGCAGAGCAAAGAGAACGACAGCGCATAGATCGATGGCGAGAACATGCTTCT
Organism: Lathyrus tuberosus; assembly: GCA_022829125.1. Classification (NCBI taxonomy): domain Eukaryota; kingdom Viridiplantae; phylum Streptophyta; class Magnoliopsida; order Fabales; family Fabaceae; genus Lathyrus; species Lathyrus tuberosus. Next base: position 83,441 of record JALAZF010001148.1, on the reverse strand, counting down.
GAGAGTGAGATTGAGATTGGAGGAAGATTGAGCTTGACGAGCAAGATTATAGCATGAATAAATGAGATTAACAAAGCATGAGTTGGAAGAATCAAATATCGAGAGCAATTCTCAGAATCGGGTTGATACCTCTTTTGAACAATCGAGATGGTTCTTCTGATAGTGAGAGCGTTCGAAGAAATTGGGTGTTTGAGATTTTTTTGGTATAGGTTTTTTGTACAAGTTTCTAAACCTTTTTACTGAATATTTAGAGAAAAGTAAAAATAGAGTTAAACAATTATAAGTTTTTAATTGGTTTAAAAAACACACTACTCGTATATATAATTTAGACAAAAAGATAATTAGTTTGAGAATGATTCGCCAGACACAATTTAACAAAATGCTTTTAATAAATTTTTATTTTACAAAAATTATTAAAAATTATTTGAAAACAATTTTTACACATTGTTAAAAAATTGATAAAAATCATATCTATAAGAACGGTTTCTAGTCATTGTAAAAAACTTTTAAAAAAAATATACGCTACCACAACAAAATATAAAAATTGTTGTCTGATAAATTCTACAAGAACGATCTTTTTACTTTTTAAAAAATAGGCGTTGTCGTAGAGTCAAAATGTTGTAGTGGTAGTGGTAGTTTGTGGTTGAAGAAGATAATTTTGACTGTTAAGCCTCCTTCAAGAGAAGAGAGATTCTGGGATGATTGAGTTTAGGCTTTTTTTCTTAGAAAAATAGGGTTTTTGTTTAGGTGAAAAAATTGAATTTTTTTTGGGAGTAATCTTACCCTTAAGTAAATTAAAAAAATAGTGTTATGAATTAGAGGAACAAATTTTCCCTTTTCATTTAGTGCTAAATAAAAATATTATTTTATAAAATAAAAAGTTAAGTAAAAAACATAATAAAGATGATTTTGTGATAACTGTCGTGACAACCGTCGCAGTCCAGTCCCTAACCGTCGTGATAACCGTCGCAGTTTTGGAATAAGGACGGTTTTGTGATAACTGTCGCAAAAAATCTGCGACAGTTGACCCTAACTGTCGTGACAACCGTCGCAATTCAGGAATAAGGACGGTTTTGTGATAACTGTCGCAACTCAAGTGTCGTAAATCTCCTTTTTTCTTGTAGTGTATCTACGTTAACTTTACAGAGATACATCATTGTAACGTATCAAAACAGAATGCTATGTTTTGTGTATGTGTATTCAGATGAAGATTTAAACCATACAATCAATATGCAAAAAATGACGTACATAAATTCAGATGGTCCAAAAATGTCATATATAAATAAAAGACCAATAAATTTAAAAAAAAGTTAAGAACAACGATAAAGTATAATGATGTCAAAATAAAATACAATTCATGGTACTACTACTATATACTAATGCACTACTGTGTATGCCAGACTACATCTCATCTGCCTCCTCGGGCTCCTCGGACATTAATCCCCCCTGCTTGTCGGCGCTGTCTCTGATAGATCAATATCCTTTGTGCCTCCGTCATGATGCCATCTAGGACCTGCCTCACATCAGACCTATTAGGAAAGATACTTGTGTCAATGTCTGCCTACACAATCTCCACTATGTGACGACATCTATGCAACACATTGTTAGCATAATTTAACTGTGTCTGCTCTTCGTCTATTATCTCCTGATAAGCTGGCCTCGGCGAATCTCCTGGATCAGCATGCACCATGTACGAATGTGATACCCTGAAGAATCATCTGATATATCCGTTGGCATAGCACCTGTCGCTCACAGTTATGGTACTATGTGCCTCCTCCGGTACCAGATAACTCTCATAATCATAAAAAATGTCATTTATCTATGTGTCAAACTAGGAGGAGCAGAGGCAACATGGTGTCTGGGAATGGTCTGAGTGAAGCTAAACTACCGCATGACGCGCTCGGGCCAGATCAGAAGCAGTGAGACGCGATCCGCAGGCCAACCATCTAGAGTATATCACTATCTTGTCAAATGTTCGCGTCTCACAGTGATTGAAATATCTGTTGAAGTGCATATCCTCGGCAACCAAAAGGTCAAGATACACTCTTAAAGGCTCAGTCACCTGGTTCCCTTTGAGCGGCGAAAAAGCAGTAGCATGAGACATATCCTCAGAGTAAATCGGTACACTCGCCCAATCGGAGATGCGTGAAAAGCACTGGAGGATCCAAGCCTAAAATGAAAAGTTTGGAACACACAAATCATTGGTAATGACTTTGCAAAGATGAAATGAAAATGAAAAAGAAACATTAAAAGACTAATAAAAATTACCGTCAGTAGAGCGATGCTGCCTGTGATATGCTTCGTCTTCCACATATAACCCTCTCTCAACTTCGAGTATAAGTAGACCAAACAAGCGCCCCCCGGATGTACTCATGGATCCGCTTGAAATCCTCGAAGTACTGTAGGTAGACGACATATGTATAAGTGGCACTTTTGTCCATAAAAATCGTAATGCCAACCAAATATAGCAGGTATGTTCTCATAGCATACGATCTGTGGAGCGCTACCTGCTCATCATCACCTATATTCTGTTGTGATCTCAGTACCTCAGCTGTATATATCTTTTTGAGATATTCAAACCTAGCATGAGCACATATAGTTCTATCTAACTCCTTATTGCCTCCGCTGGGTCAGCTCCCATATAATCTACCATCATCTAGAGTGTCTCGTCTTTGGTAATCCTGTCATGATCTAGAAGCCTCCCCCTGATCGGAAGATGTAGCAAACACGAGACATCGTCGAGTGTGATAGACATCTCACTTAAACCAATCCTCATTTAGCTGAGGCAAGCCAATAATCTTTCGCATGTGGTTAATAAACTTCAGCGAATCACGATCCTGCAAAAAATAAAATTCAATGTCAGAAACTTATCGATTAAACAAAACCTAAATAAAAAAGAATGAATCTAACTAATGTTACCTCTCCGTCCCAGATATGTCTGGCAGTATGGTCTGGGTATAGAGACAATAGTGACAAATCTACAAGGCCTCTTCCAAATATCTCTAGCTCAGCATCCTCAGCAGCCTCATCATTCGGAGGTGGCACTAACTCAATAGTATGAGTAGTAGGAGGTGACACTAGCTTAAAAGCATCTACAATAAGAAGTGACAGTGATGCATGTGGTACCTGTAACACCCTTTTCTACCCAACAAACATCACGAATAAAAACAACAATTTAATCAGAGTAAAGTCCCAAAAGGGCGCCACATTTCGTCACAAAACATCAAATAACTACCTGCCCCGTAACACGGGTTTTACCATCTTGAATTCATTTAAACATCACGCAGCGGAAATCAAAACTTAAAGAAACACTTTTATAATCCAAAACTTCTCAAAATAAAACTCATGAAGACATCATGCCAACAAAACAAAAGAACGTAAATCTTTCTACTCAAATGTCCCGACCCGATGTTACATATTAGAGCAAGACCCTCTAATCGACGGAGAAATCAAAATACTTCAAAAGCTAAATCTTCGAGCGCTAAGAGACCTAAGCCTGATTACCTGCACGTTACCCACGTGGAGGAAACATTCAAACAGGCAGGGTGAGTAATCACGAATCAATATATAAGATATATGCAAAAGATAAAACACGAGCACAAACATCATTAAGTCATTCACAACGTCAAGAATACATCAATCACATCGATATAAAGCAATGCCACACAATATGCAATGCAACATCATAGACTCATGCATGTGGTACCAATTCGTCATAATTGATTGTCACTGGGCCATCACCCTCCAAAGATCCCCACCAATAGGATCGATTCTACACAAGAACCAGAGCACGTCACAAAACACTTCAATCCACACAATGGGATGGAAGCCACCAAATGGACCGAAGTCCTAACTATGCCATGAATGCATGATGCAAATCGTCATAAAAATTATCATCATAAAATCGTCATAATTGCATCATCATTCATGAATCATCATTATTCAACACCAAGTCGCACTCGTCAAAATTCGTCACTATACCTCACAATTCGTCATGTTATGCTCGTCACATAAAAATCCCGGATTTTATCCCATTCATCTTTATCACTAGTTTACTCATGTTTTATTACCTCACCATAGCCTTACGTCCCAAAGAAACTGCATCACAAGCGAAATCGGGACAGAAATCGTAAAAAGGGAAAATTTGCCACCAGCCCTGCCCATACGCGTATGACCATGCCCATACGTGTATGGCTCATTTTCACGCCCACTGGCCTACGTATCCTACACGTAAGGCCCCTTGCCCAGGCCTTCATTACGCGTAAGGCCACCCTTGTTACGCGTATCACCGAGGGGTTTCCCTCTCAAATTCTTCTTCAGATTCCCCTTACGCGTAATGGCTAACCCATACGCGTAAGACACCTCTCCCCAGAACCCATGCGCGTAATACCATCCTATACGCGTATGCCTCTTCCTTCCCAGTTCCTATACTGCAAAGGGTCGTGCTGGCCCTGGGGACGGGTGCGTATGCTACGCGTACCACCCTGGGAAAGTCCCCTATTATGCGTAACGCCTCTCCTGTTACGCGTATTGCCATAGAGTACTCCAAAACTCAAATTTCGCATCTGAACTAAAACCTCCCCATTCCAACACCTTCGATCCTCCAAAATCAGACTCAAACCAGCTTCGATTCATCATAGATCTACGTTTTTATCCTACTTTATTATACTCATCAATTTTCTTCTAATTACTAATCCCTAAATTACTCGATTTACAGATCTGGTTTTGTTCACATATTCCTCACATCAACAACAATTATCCACACGAATTCCACATCAATTACCGCAACATATACCAGATTCATCACAGAAAATTGACCAATACGGATGCACGAAAATTCACACAGATTCAGCATACGGAAATTCATCATAAAACACAGAACACAAAACTACTCTACCTTAAACCCATATCAAACGTATTAACCCGGATTAACCCCCCATACCTCGAATTTTCCAGCAAAAAGGTTCTTTGTTTGGGTTCTACGGCCAATTCCGCGTTCTATGTGCTCTAGCCTGCTTTCCTCAGCTCTCTCTTCACTTCTTAGGGTTGCACAGACTAATTCTCCTAATTCCCTATTTTCTTTTATTAAACCTATCTTTTGGGCCTTAATCATGATTTACCCGTATTATCCTCAATTAATCTCCTCAATATTACCGTCTTACCCTTAATGGTTCCCATAATTATTTTAATTAACAATAATAATAATAATCTAAATAATATTCTAAATATTCTAATATTCTAAATATTCAAAATATATATATATATAAGTGAGAATCAATTTAATTCAAAAGTAAGTTTTTTTAACTTACCCCAAATCATAGCCTTTAGATTGAATCGAATTTAATTGTTAATTAAATAAAAAAAACTAATTAACCATGAGATTAGATACAATTTAAAGACTATAATTTAAAATAAGTTAAAACAAAATTTACTCTTAAAATAAGTTGATGTTCAATATATATATATATATATATATATATATATATATATATATATATATATATATATATATATATATATATATATATATATATATATATATATATATATATATATATATATATATATATATATCCGGCCTAATTCATATTGAGGTCTAAGGTGGAATCAAAAATGAGGTTTTTATAAAATATTTTTATGAAATTATTGTTATTTTATTCAAATTAATTTTTTGTTATGTAAAAATTATTTATTAAATTAATATAAAATAAATTTATTTAATGTTTTTAAGATATCATAAATTTTAACTTTTATACAGGTTTTAAAATTTTATATTAATTTGTTTAAATATTTTAGTTGATATTACTTTAAATTAAAATAAAAGAATATTCTACAATCGACCAAATACAAAAATAAATAAATAAAAGATTATAAATTAAGACTAAATATTAAAAAAAAATAAAATATAACTTAATTGTTAAGATATTATTAGATATAAAATCATTTTCACCAATATAAAATTATTTATGAATTAATATAATTAAAATTTTACACATAAAATAATATATAAAATATTTTTAAAATTTAGCTATTTGTTTAGAACAAAATAAAGAGCTTATTGGATTAGTCAGTCGCAAGGCCGGATACCAAGATTTCAAAAAATAAAAATAAAAAGCCTATTCGATAAAAAAAATCAAATTTATGTGATCACATAATCATTGATAATCAATTAAAAAAATACTAACATTAAATTGTTGTTCATATGTATTATGAAGACACAAAATTAAGTAATTGTTGCACATTCATAATTGTACTGCATGTTTAAAATTTTATAAGTAGGATTATTTATGGATCATAAACCAAACTAAATTGAACAATATATATGGTTTGGTTTTGATTTTAAAACTCTTTTAAAAAAACTAGTTTAGTTTTTTAAAACCGGTTTACATATGGATCAGTTCAGTTATAAACCAGTTTCTCATAAAAATCAGTTTTAAAAAAAAACAATGTTAAATCGATTTTTCTCAAAACCAATTTTTTATTTTCTTTAAAAAAACAATTTTCTGAATAAATACTTATATTATCCATCAAAGCTTTAGTTATAAATTTGATAGAATAAGATATCCTTTAATATAGACAAAGTTCCTTAAAATTTTGTTTCAAACTTCCATTAACACCTTATAGTAGGGTCTGCTTTGTTTAGATTTTCATTGAGATTTATTTAAGTATACGCTTGATTTCTTATTCTTAAGCAAAACCAGTTGTCAAGAAAGGGATTACCAAAAACAGCAACAACAAAAATTAATAACACTAAATAAAATATAAACACATCAACATGGCAAAGCTTCAATTTTTTCCATTTAATTCTGCCAAGGAAACAATATGTACTATACAGAGTTTTAGCTATGCGAAATTGTTTATGGCGGTGGCGGCGGGAGGAATAAGCGACAGGAGGATTAAGCAGGAGGATTAAGCAGTTTTTATGTCTTTTACTATAATTATAAAGTTGACGATTGCGACCGTAAATGAAGCGTTTATGGCGGTGGCGGCAGGAGGAAAAAGTGGCGCCCATTTAGGTTTGGGAATTATGGTTTTGTTCTACGAAAGAGAGTTTGAGACAGTATGAAATTTGGTAATCGGTAAGTGATCCAAATTAAAATATGGTTCCCGATTTTTTCTGGTTTTGATAAATGGATCACCGGTTCTAAAAGGTAATTTTAGACTGGGTTTTTAAATATGGATTAATTTAAATACTAATTTGGTTTATGGTTTATTTTCTTGTACACCCCTAAAAAGATATATTAGTTGACTGGATACACGATTTAGGATGAATGGCCAAAAAATTTCACACATTACCATATATATAGAGTAAACAAAAAGTAGAGGCCTTAGGCAAAAGCCTTGTTCACCTAATCCAAGGATCCGGCATATATATATATATATATATATATATATATATATATATATATATATGTATATATATATTAATTATATAAATTTTAAATTTAATTGATATGCATCAATATTATAAAACTATTTTACATTTTTAATTAATTACAACCAACTTTTTAATCTTTTTAATGAATATTTTTTGGTTTTTTTATTCCCTTCAAATTTACAAAGGTGACATTGATATGTCAATGTCACTTAGCATCGCGTCACATATTTTTGTCATGTCATATAAATATTAATTAAAAATATTATTTTATATAATTAATAAAATGAATATTACTTATCAAATAATTAATATGTGTAACATGTCAATGTATGATTGGACAATAGATATTAAGGAAATAAGATTTTTTTTCAGCCCACACTCTCAATCAAAAGTAATTGGCCTTTTGACATCTAAGCCACGATTTTTATTAAATAGCCATATTTAAAACAAAAAAAAAAATCATATATTTTAAAAAAATATTAAAGTAATCATGTTTAAAACAAAAAAAATTTGCACACATGAAGAGTAGCTATAGAGTATGACGTGTGTATTCATTTTTTATATATAAGTGAGAATCAATTTAATTCAAAAGTAAGTTTTTTTAACTTACTCCAAATCATAGCCTTTAGATTGAATCGAATTTAATTATTAATTAAATAAAAAAACTAATTAACCATGAGATTAGATACAATTCAAAGACTATAATTTAAAATAAGTTAAAACAAAATTTACTCTTAAAATAAGTTGATGTTCAATATATATATATATATTTATATATATATATATATATATATATATATATATATATATATATATATATATATATATATATATATATCCGGCCTAATTCATATTGAGGCCTAAGGTGGAATCAAAAATGAGGTTTTTATAAAATATTTTTATGAAATTATTGTTATTTTATTCAAATTAATTTTTTGTTATGTAAAAATTATTTATTAAATTAATATGAAATAAATTTATTTAATGTTTTTAAGATATCATAAATTTTAACTTTTATACAGGTTTTAAAATTTTATATTAATTTGTTTAAATATTTTAGTTGATATTACTTTAAGTTAAAATAAAAGAATATTCTACAATCGACCAAATATAAAAATAAATAAATAAAAGATTATAAATTAAGACTAAATATTAAAAAAATTAAAATATAACTTAATTGTTAAGATATTATTTGATATAAAATCACTTTCACCAATATAAAATTATTTATGAATTAATATAATTAAAATTTTAAACATAAAATAATATATAAAATATTTTTAAAATTTAGCTATTTGTTTAGAACAAAATAAAGAGCTTATTGGATTAGTCAGTCGCAAGGCCGGATACCAAGATTTCAAAAAATAAAAATAAAAAGCTTATTCGATAAAAAAATTCAAATTTATGTGATCACATAATCATTGATAATCAATTAAAAAAATACTAACATTAAATTGTTGTTCATATGTATTATGAAGACACAAAATTAAGTAATTGTTGCACATTCATAATTGTACTCCATGTTGAAAATTTTATAAGTAGGATTATTTATGGATCATAAACCAAACTAAATTGAACAATATATATGGTTTGGTTTTGATTTTAAAACTCTTTTAAAAAAACTAGTTTAGTTTTTTAAAACCGGTTTACATATGGATCAGTTCAGTTATAAACCGGTTTCTCATAAAAATAAGGTTTAAAAAAAAACAATGTTAAATCGATTTTTCTCAAAACCAATTTTTTATTTTCTTTAAAAAAACAATTTTCTGAATAAATACTTATATTATCCATCAAAGCTTTTGTTATAAATTTAATAGAATAAGATATCCTTTAATATAGACAAAGTTCCTTAATATTTTGTTTCAAACTTCCATTAACACCTTATAGTAGGGTCTGTTTTGTTTAGATTTTCATTGAGATTTATTTAAGTATACGCTTGATTTCTTATTCTTAAGCGAAACCAGTTGTCAAGAAAGGGATTACCAAAAACAGCAACAACAAAAATGAATAACACTAAATAAAATATAAACACATCAACATGGTAAAGCTTCAATTTTTTCCATTTAATTCTGCCATGGAAACAATATGTACTATACAGAGTTTTAGTTATGCGAAATTGTTTATGGCGGTGGCGGCGGGAGGAATAAGCGACGGGAGGATTAAGCAGGAGGATTAAGCAGTTTTTATGTCTTTTACTATAATTATAAAGTTGACGATTGCGTCCGTAAATGAAGCGTTTATGGCGGTGGCGGCAGGAGGAAAAAGTGGAGCCCATTTAGGTTTGGGAATTATGGTTTTGTTCTACGAAAGAGAGTTTGAGACAGTATGAAATTTGGTAATCGGTAAGTGATCCAAATTAAAATATGGTTCCCGATTTTTTCTGGTTTTGATAAATGGATCACCGGTTCTAAAAGGTAATTTTAGATTGGGTTTTTAAATATGGATTAATTTAAATACTAATTTGGTTTATGGTTTATTTTCTTGTACACCCCTAAAAAGAAATACTAGTTGACTGGATACACGATTTAGGATGAATGGCCAAAAAATTTCACACATTACCATATATATAGAGTAAACAAAAAGTAGAGGCCTTAGGCAAAAGCCTTGTTCACCTAATCCAAGGATCCGGCATATATATATATATATATATATATATATATATATATATATATATATATATATATATATATATATATGTATATATATATATATTAATTATATAAATTTTAAATTTAATTAATATGCATCAATATTATAAAACTATTTTACATTTTTAATTAATTACAACCAACTTTTTAATCTTTTTAATCTTTTTAATGAATATTTTTTGGTTTTTTTATTCCCTTCAAATTTACAAAGGTGACATTGATATGTCAATGTCACTTAGCATCGCGTCACATATTTTTGTCACGTCATATAAATATTAATTAAAAATATTATTTTATATAATTAATAACATGAATATTACTTATCAAATAATTAATATGTGTAACATGTCAATGTATGATTGGACAATAGATATTAAAGAAATAAGATTTTTTTTCAGCCCACACTCTCAATCAAAAGTAATTGGCCTTTTGACATCTAAGCCACGATTTTTATTAAATAGCCATATTTAAAACAAAAAAAAAAAAATCATATATTTTAAAAAAATATTAAAGTAATCATGTTTAAAACAAAAAAATTTGCACACATGAAGAGTAGCTAGAGAGTATGACGTGTGTATTCATTTTTTATATATAAGTGAGAATCAATTTAATTCAAAAGTAAGTTTTTTTAACTTACTCCAAATCATAGCCTTTAGATTGAATCGAATTTAATTATTAATTAAATAAAAAAACTAATTAACCATGAGATTAGATACAATTCAAAGACTATAATTTAAAATAAGTTAAAACAAAATTTACTCTTCAAATAAGTTGATGTTCAATATATATATATATATATATATATATATCCGGCCTAATTCATATTGAGGCCTAAGGTGGAATCAAAAATGAGGTTTTTATAAAATATTTTTATGAAATTATTGTTATTTTTTTCAAATTAATTTTTTGTTATGTAAAAATTATTTATTAAATTAATATGAAATAAATTTATTTAATGTTTTTAAGATATCATAAATTATAACTTTTATACAGGTTTTAAAATTTTATATTAATTTGTTTAAATATTTTAGTTGATATTACTTTAAGTTAAAATAAAAGAATATTCTACAATCGACCAAATATAAAAATAAATAAATAAAAGATTATAAATTAAGACTAAATATTAAAAAAATTAAAATATAACTTAATTGTTAAGATATTATTTGATATAAAATCACTTTCACCAATATAAAATTATTTATGAATTAATATAATTAAAATTTTAAACATAAAATAATATATAAAATATTTTTAAAATTTAGCTATTTGTTTAGAACAAAATTAAGAGCTTATTGGATTAGTCAGTCGCAAGGCCGGATACCAAGATTTCAAAAAATAAAAATAAAAAGCTTATTCGATAAAAAAAATTCAAATTTATGTGATCACATAATCATTGATAATCAATTAAAAAAATACTAACATTAAATTGTTGTTCATATGTATTATGAAGACACAAAATTAAGTAATTGTTGCACATTCATAATTGTACTCCATGTTGAAAATTTTATAAGTAGGATTATTTATGGATCATAAACCAAACTAAATTGAACAATATATATGGTTTGGTTTTGATTTTAAAACTCTTTTAAAAAAACTAGTTTAGTTTTTTAAAACCGGTTTACATATGGATCAGTTCAGTTATAAATCGGTTTCTCATAAAAATAAGTTTTTAAAAAAAACAATGTTAAATCGATTTTTCTCAAAACCAATTTTTTATTTTCTTTAAAAAAACAATTTTCTGAATAAATACTTATATTATCCATCAAAGCTTTTGTTATAAATTTAATAGAATAAGATATCCTTTAATATAGACAAAGTTCCTTAATATTTTGTTTCAAACTTCCATTAACACCTTATAGTAGGGTCTGTTTTGTTTAGATTTTCATTGAGATTTATTTAAGTATACGCTTGATTTCTTATTCTTAAGCGAAACCAGTTGTCAAGAAAGGGATTACCAAAAACAGCAACAACAAAAATGAATAACACTAAATAAAATATAAACACATCAACATGGTAAAGCTTCAATTTTTTCCATTTAATTCTGCCATGGAAACAATATGTACTATACAGAGTTTTAGTTATGCGAAATTGTTTATGGCGGTGGCGGCGGGAGGAATAAGCGACGGGAGGATTAAGCAGGAGGATTAAGCAGTTTTTATGTCTTTTACTATAATTATAAAGTTGACGATTGCGTCCGTAAATGAAGCGTTTATGGCGGTGGCGGCAGGAGGAAAAAGTGGAGCCCATTTAGGTTTGGGAATTATGGTTTTGTTCTACGAAAGAGAGTTTGAGACAGTATGAAATTTGGTAATCGGTAAGTGATCCAAATTAAAATATGGTTCCCGATTTTTTCTGGTTTTGATAAATGGATCACCGGTTCTAAAAGGTAATTTTAGATTGGGTTTTTAAATATGGATTAATTTAAATACTAATTTGGTTTATGGTTTATTTTCTTGTACACCCCTAAAAAGAAATACTAGTTGACTGGATACACGATTTAGGATGAATGGCCAAAAAATTTCACACATTACCATATATATAGAGTAAACAAAAAGTAGAGGCCTTAGGCAAAAGCCTTGTTCACCTAATCCAAGGATCCGGCATATATATATATATATATATATATATATATATATATATATATATATATATATATATATATATATATATATATATATATATATATATGTATATATATATATATTAATTATATAAATTTTAAATTTAATTAATATGCATCAATATTATAAAACTATTTTACATTTTTAATTAATTACAACCAACTTTTTAATCTTTTTAATGAATATTTTTTGGTTTTTTTATTCCCTTCAAATTTACAAAGGTGACATTGATATGTCAATGTCACTTAGCATCGCGTCACATATTTTTGTCACGTCATATAAATATTAATTAAAAATATTATTTTATATAATTAATAACATGAATATTACTTATCAAATAATTAATATGTGTAACATGTCAATGTATGATTGGACAATAGATATTAAAGAAATAAGATTTTTTTTCAGCCCACACTCTCAATCAAAAGTAATTGGCCTTTTGACATCTAAGCCACGATTTTTATTAAATAGCCATATTTAAAACAAAAAAAAAAAAATCATATATTTTAAAAAAATATTAAAGTAATCATGTTTAAAACAAAAAAATTTGCACACATGAAGAGTAGCTAGAGAGTATGACGTGTGTATTCATTTTTTATATATAAGTGAGAATCAATTTAATTCAAAAGTAAGTTTTTTTAACTTACTCCAAATCATAGCCTTTAGATTGAATCGAATTTAATTATTAATTAAATAAAAAAACTAATTAACCATGAGATTAGATACAATTCAAAGACTATAATTTAAAATAAGTTAAAACAAAATTTACTCTTCAAATAAGTTGATGTTCAATATATATATATATATATATATATATATCCGGCCTAATTCATATTGAGGCCTAAGGTGGAATCAAAAATGAGGTTTTTATAAAATATTTTTATGAAATTATTGTTATTTTTTTCAAATTAATTTTTTGTTATGTAAAAATTATTTATTAAATTAATATGAAATAAATTTATTTAATGTTTTTAAGATATCATAAATTATAACTTTTATACAGGTTTTAAAATTTTATATTAATTTGTTTAAATATTTTAGTTGATATTACTTTAAGTTAAAATAAAAGAATATTCTACAATCGACCAAATATAAAAATAAATAAATAAAAGATTATAAATTAAGACTAAATATTAAAAAAATTAAAATATAACTTAATTGTTAAGATATTATTTGATATAAAATCACTTTCACCAATATAAAATTATTTATGAATTAATATAATTAAAATTTTAAACATAAAATAATATATAAAATATTTTTAAAATTTAGCTATTTGTTTAGAACAAAATAAAGAGCTTATTGGATTAGTCAGTCGCAAGGCCGGATACCAAGATTTCAAAAAATAAAAATAAAAAGCTTATTCGATAAAAAAATTCAAATTTATGTGATCACATAATCATTGATAATCAATTAAAAAAATACTAACATTAAATTGTTGTTCATATGTATTATGAAGACACAAAATTAAGTAATTGTTGCACATTCATAATTGTACTCCATGTTGAAAATTTTATAAGTAGGATTATTTATGGATCATAAACCAAACTAAATTGAACAATATATATGGTTTGGTTTTGATTTTAAAACTCTTTTAAAAAAACTAGTTTAGTTTTTTAAAACCGGTTTACATATGGATCAGTTCAGTTATAAACCGGTTTCTCATAAAAATAAGGTTTAAAAAAAAACAATGTTAAATCGATTTTTCTCAAAACCAATTTTTTATTTTCTTTAAAAAAACAATTTTCTGAATAAATACTTATATTATCCATCAAAGCTTTTGTTATAAATTTAATAGAATAAGATATCCTTTAATATAGACAAAGTTCCTTAATATTTTGTTTCAAACTTCCATTAACACCTTATAGTAGGGTCTGTTTTGTTTAGATTTTCATTGAGATTTATTTAAGTATACGCTTGATTTCTTATTCTTAAGCGAAACCAGTTGTCAAGAAAGGGATTACCAAAAACAGCAACAACAAAAATGAATAACACTAAATAAAATATAAACACATCAACATGGTAAAGCTTCAATTTTTTCCATTTAATTCTGCCATGGAAACAATATGTACTATACAGAGTTTTAGTTATGCGAAATTGTTTATGGCGGTGGCGGCGGGAGGAATAAGCGACGGGAGGATTAAGCAGGAGGATTAAGCAGTTTTTATGTCTTTTACTATAATTATAAAGTTGACGATTGCGTCCGTAAATGAAGCGTTTATGGCGGTGGCGGCAGGAGGAAAAAGTGGAGCCCATTTAGGTTTGGGAATTATGGTTTTGTTCTACGAAAGAGAGTTTGAGACAGTATGAAATTTGGTAATCGGTAAGTGATCCAAATTAAAATATGGTTCCCGATTTTTTCTGGTTTTGATAAATGGATCACCGGTTCTAAAAGGTAATTTTAGATTGGGTTTTTAAATATGGATTAATTTAAATACTAATTTGGTTTATGGTTTATTTTCTTGTACACCCCTAAAAAGAAATACTAGTTGACTGGATACACGATTTAGGATGAATGGCCAAAAAATTTCACACATTACCATATATATAGAGTAAACAAAAAGTAGAGGCCTTAGGCAAAAGCCTTGTTCACCTAATCCAAGGATCCGGCATATATATATATATATATATATATGTATATATATATATATTAATTATATAAATTTTAAATTTAATTAATATGCATCAATATTATAAAACTATTTTACATTTTTAATTAATTACAACCAACTTTTTAATCTTTTTAATGAATATTTTTTGGTTTTTTTATTCCCTTCAAATTTACAAAGGTGACATTGATATGTCAATGTCACTTAGCATCGCGTCACATATTTTTGTCACGTCATATAAATATTAATTAAAAATATTATTTTATATAATTAATAACATGAATATTACTTATCAAATAATTAATATGTGTAACATGTCAATGTATGATTGGACAATAGATATTAAAGAAATAAGATTTTTTTTCAGCCCACACTCTCAATCAAAAGTAATTGGCCTTTTGACATCTAAGCCACGATTTTTATTAAATAGCCATATTTAAAACAAAAAAAAAAAATCATATATTTTAAAAAAATATTAAAGTAATCATGTTTAAAACAAAAAAATTTGCACACATGAAGAGTAGCTAGAGAGTATGACGTGTGTATTCATTTTTTATATATAAGTGAGAATCAATTTAATTCAAAAGTAAGTTTTTTTAACTTACTCCAAATCATAGCCTTTAGATTGAATCGAATTTAATTATTAATTAAATAAAAAAACTAATTAACCATGAGATTAGATACAATTCAAAGACTATAATTTAAAATAAGTTAAAACAAAATTTACTCTTCAAATAAGTTGATGTTCAATATATATATATATATATATATATATATATCCGGCCTAATTCATATTGAGGCCTAAGGTGGAATCAAAAATGAGGTTTTTATAAAATATTTTTATGAAATTATTGTTATTTTTTTCAAATTAATTTTTTGTTATGTAAAAATTATTTATTAAATTAATATGAAATAAATTTATTTAATGTTTTTAAGATATCATAAATTATAACTTTTATACAGGTTTTAAAATTTTATATTAATTTGTTTAAATATTTTAGTTGATATTACTTTAAGTTAAAATAAAAGAATATTCTACAATCGACCAAATATAAAAATAAATAAATAAAAGATTATAAATTAAGACTAAATATTAAAAAAATTAAAATATAACTTAATTGTTAAGATATTATTTGATATAAAATCACTTTCACCAATATAAAATTATTTATGAATTAATATAATTAAAATTTTAAACATAAAATAATATATAAAATATTTTTAAAATTTAGCTATTTGTTTAGAACAAAATTAAGAGCTTATTGGATTAGTCAGTCGCAAGGCCGGATACCAAGATTTCAAAAAATAAAAATAAAAAGCTTATTCGATAAAAAAAATTCAAATTTATGTGATCACATAATCATTGATAATCAATTAAAAAAATACTAACATTAAATTGTTGTTCATATGTATTATGAAGACACAAAATTAAGTAATTGTTGCACATTCATAATTGTACTCCATGTTGAAAATTTTATAAGTAGGATTATTTATGGATCATAAACCAAACTAAATTGAACAATATATATGGTTTGGTTTTGATTTTAAAACTCTTTTAAAAAAACTAGTTTAGTTTTTTAAAACCGGTTTACATATGGATCAGTTCAGTTATAAATCGGTTTCTCATAAAAATAAGTTTTTAAAAAAAACAATGTTAAATCGATTTTTCTCAAAACCAATTTTTTATTTTCTTTAAAAAAACAATTTTCTGAATAAATACTTATATTATCCATCAAAGCTTTTGTTATAAATTTAATAGAATAAGATATCCTTTAATATAGACAAAGTTCCTTAATATTTTGTTTCAAACTTCCATTAACACCTTATAGTAGGGTCTGTTTTGTTTAGATTTTCATTGAGATTTATTTAAGTATACGCTTGATTTCTTATTCTTAAGCGAAACCAGTTGTCAAGAAAGGGATTACCAAAAACAGCAACAACAAAAATGAATAACACTAAATAAAATATAAACACATCAACATGGTAAAGCTTCAATTTTTTCCATTTAATTCTGCCATGGAAACAATATGTACTATACAGAGTTTTAGTTATGCGAAATTGTTTATGGCGGTGGCGGCGGGAGGAATAAGCGACGGGAGGATTAAGCAGGAGGATTAAGCAGTTTTTATGTCTTTTACTATAATTATAAAGTTGACGATTGCGTCCGTAAATGAAGCGTTTATGGCGGTGGCGGCAGGAGGAAAAAGTGGAGCCCATTTAGGTTTGGGAATTATGGTTTTGTTCTACGAAAGAGAGTTTGAGACAGTATGAAATTTGGTAATCGGTAAGTGATCCAAATTAAAATATGGTTCCCGATTTTTTCTGGTTTTGATAAATGGATCACCGGTTCTAAAAGGTAATTTTAGATTGGGTTTTTAAATATGGATTAATTTAAATACTAATTTGGTTTATGGTTTATTTTCTTGTACACCCCTAAAAAGAAATACTAGTTGACTGGATACACGATTTAGGATGAATGGCCAAAAAATTTCACACATTACCATATATATAGAGTAAACAAAAAGTAGAGGCCTTAGGCAAAAGCCTTGTTCACCTAATCCAAGGATCCGGCATATATATATATATATATATATATATATATATATATATATATATATATATATATATATATATATATATATATATGTATATATATATATATTAATTATATAAATTTTAAATTTAATTAATATGCATCAATATTATAAAACTATTTTACATTTTTAATTAATTACAACCAACTTTTTAATCTTTTTAATGAATATTTTTTGGTTTTTTTATTCCCTTCAAATTTACAAAGGTGACATTGATATGTCAATGTCACTTAGCATCGCGTCACATATTTTTGTCACGTCATATAAATATTAATTAAAAATATTATTTTATATAATTAATAACATGAATATTACTTATCAAATAATTAATATGTGTAACATGTCAATGTATGATTGGACAATAGATATTAAAGAAATAAGATTTTTTTTCAGCCCACACTCTCAATCAAAAGTAATTGGCCTTTTGACATCTAAGCCACGATTTTTATTAAATAGCCATATTTAAAACAAAAAAAAAAAAATCATATATTTTAAAAAAATATTAAAGTAATCATGTTTAAAACAAAAAAATTTGCACACATGAAGAGTAGCTAGAGAGTATGACGTGTGTATTCATTTTTTATATATAAGTGAGAATCAATTTAATTCAAAAGTAAGTTTTTTTAACTTACTCCAAATCATAGCCTTTAGATTGAATCGAATTTAATTATTAATTAAATAAAAAAACTAATTAACCATGAGATTAGATACAATTCAAAGACTATAATTTAAAATAAGTTAAAACAAAATTTACTCTTCAAATAAGTTGATGTTCAATATATATATATATATATATATATATATCCGGCCTAATTCATATTGAGGCCTAAGGTGGAATCAAAAATGAGGTTTTTATAAAATATTTTTATGAAATTATTGTTATTTTTTTCAAATTAATTTTTTGTTATGTAAAAATTATTTATTAAATTAATATGAAATAAATTTATTTAATGTTTTTAAGATATCATAAATTATAACTTTTATACAGGTTTTAAAATTTTATATTAATTTGTTTAAATATTTTAGTTGATATTACTTTAAGTTAAAATAAAAGAATATTCTACAATCGACCAAATATAAAAATAAATAAATAAAAGATTATAAATTAAGACTAAATATTAAAAAAATTAAAATATAACTTAATTGTTAAGATATTATTTGATATAAAATCACTTTCACCAATATAAAATTATTTATGAATTAATATAATTAAAATTTTAAACATAAAATAATATATAAAATATTTTTAAAATTTAGCTATTTGTTTAGAACAAAATTAAGAGCTTATTGGATTAGTCAGTCGCAAGGCCGGATACCAAGATTTCAAAAAATAAAAATAAAAAGCTTATTCGATAAAAAAAATTCAAATTTATGTGATCACATAATCATTGATAATCAATTAAAAAAATACTAACATTAAATTGTTGTTCATATGTATTATGAAGACACAAAATTAAGTAATTGTTGCACATTCATAATTGTACTCCATGTTGAAAATTTTATAAGTAGGATTATTTATGGATCATAAACCAAACTAAATTGAACAATATATATGGTTTGGTTTTGATTTTAAAACTCTTTTAAAAAAACTAGTTTAGTTTTTTAAAACCGGTTTACATATGGATCAGTTCAGTTATAAATCGGTTTCTCATAAAAATAAGTTTTTAAAAAAAACAATGTTAAATCGATTTTTCTCAAAACCAATTTTTTATTTTCTTTAAAAAAACAATTTTCTGAATAAATACTTATATTATCCATCAAAGCTTTTGTTATAAATTTAATAGAATAAGATATCCTTTAATATAGACAAAGTTCCTTAATATTTTGTTTCAAACTTCCATTAACACCTTATAGTAGGGTCTGTTTTGTTTAGATTTTCATTGAGATTTATTTAAGTATACGCTTGATTTCTTATTCTTAAGCGAAACCAGTTGTCAAGAAAGGGATTACCAAAAACAGCAACAACAAAAATGAATAACACTAAATAAAATATAAACACATCAACATGGTAAAGCTTCAATTTTTTCCATTTAATTCTGCCATGGAAACAATATGTACTATACAGAGTTTTAGTTATGCGAAATTGTTTATGGCGGTGGCGGCGGGAGGAATAAGCGACGGGAGGATTAAGCAGGAGGATTAAGCAGTTTTTATGTCTTTTACTATAATTATAAAGTTGACGATTGCGTCCGTAAATGAAGCGTTTATGGCGGTGGCGGCAGGAGGAAAAAGTGGAGCCCATTTAGGTTTGGGAATTATGGTTTTGTTCTACGAAAGAGAGTTTGAGACAGTATGAAATTTGGTAATCGGTAAGTGATCCAAATTAAAATATGGTTCCCGATTTTTTCTGGTTTTGATAAATGGATCACCGGTTCTAAAAGGTAATTTTAGATTGGGTTTTTAAATATGGATTAATTTAAATACTAATTTGGTTTATGGTTTATTTTCTTGTACACCCCTAAAAAGAAATACTAGTTGACTGGATACACGATTTAGGATGAATGGCCAAAAAATTTCACACATTACCATATATATAGAGTAAACAAAAAGTAGAGGCCTTAGGCAAAAGCCTTGTTCACCTAATCCAAGGATCCGGCATATATATATATATATATATATATATATATATATATATATATATATATATATATATATATATATATATATATATATATATATATATATATATTAATTATATAAATTTTAAATTTAATTAATATGCATCAATATTATAAAACTATTTTACATTTTTAATTAATTACAACCAACTTTTTAATCTTTTTAATGAATATTTTTTGGTTTTTTTATTCCCTTCAAATTTACAAAGGTGACATTGATATGTCAATGTCACTTAGCATCGCGTCACATATTTTTGTCACGTCATATAAATATTAATTAAAAATATTATTTTATATAATTAATAACATGAATATTACTTATCAAATAATTAATATGTGTAACATGTCAATGTATGATTGGACAATAGATATTAAAGAAATAAGATTTTTTTTCAGCCCACACTCTCAATCAAAAGTAATTGGCCTTTTGACATCTAAGCCACGATTTTTATTAAATAGCCATATTTAAAACAAAAAAAAAAAAATCATATATTTTAAAAAAATATTAAAGTAATCATGTTTAAAACAAAAAAATTTGCACACATGAAGAGTAGCTAGAGAGTATGACGTGTGTATTCATTTTTTATATATAAGTGAGAATCAATTTAATTCAAAAGTAAGTTTTTTTAACTTACTCCAAATCATAGCCTTTAGATTGAATCGAATTTAATTATTAATTAAATAAAAAAACTAATTAACCATGAGATTAGATACAATTCAAAGACTATAATTTAAAATAAGTTAAAACAAAATTTACTCTTCAAATAAGTTGATGTTCAATATATATATATATATATATATATATATATCCGGCCTAATTCATATTGAGGCCTAAGGTGGAATCAAAAATGAGGTTTTTATAAAATATTTTTATGAAATTATTGTTATTTTTTTCAAATTAATTTTTTGTTATGTAAAAATTATTTATTAAATTAATATGAAATAAATTTATTTAATGTTTTTAAGATATCATAAATTATAACTTTTATACAGGTTTTAAAATTTTATATTAATTTGTTTAAATATTTTAGTTGATATTACTTTAAGTTAAAATAAAAGAATATTCTACAATCGACCAAATATAAAAATAAATAAATAAAAGATTATAAATTAAGACTAAATATTAAAAAAATTAAAATATAACTTAATTGTTAAGATATTATTTGATATAAAATCACTTTCACCAATATAAAATTATTTATGAATTAATATAATTAAAATTTTAAACATAAAATAATATATAAAATATTTTTAAAATTTAGCTATTTGTTTAGAACAAAATTAAGAGCTTATTGGATTAGTCAGTCGCAAGGCCGGATACCAAGATTTCAAAAAATAAAAATAAAAAGCTTATTCGATAAAAAAAATTCAAATTTATGTGATCACATAATCATTGATAATCAATTAAAAAAATACTAACATTAAATTGTTGTTCATATGTATTATGAAGACACAAAATTAAGTAATTGTTGCACATTCATAATTGTACTCCATGTTGAAAATTTTATAAGTAGGATTATTTATGGATCATAAACCAAACTAAATTGAACAATATATATGGTTTGGTTTTGATTTTAAAACTCTTTTAAAAAAACTAGTTTAGTTTTTTAAAACCGGTTTACATATGGATCAGTTCAGTTATAAATCGGTTTCTCATAAAAATAAGTTTTTAAAAAAAACAATGTTAAATCGATTTTTCTCAAAACCAATTTTTTATTTTCTTTAAAAAAACAATTTTCTGAATAAATACTTATATTATCCATCAAAGCTTTTGTTATAAATTTAATAGAATAAGATATCCTTTAATATAGACAAAGTTCCTTAATATTTTGTTTCAAACTTCCATTAACACCTTATAGTAGGGTCTGTTTTGTTTAGATTTTCATTGAGATTTATTTAAGTATACGCTTGATTTCTTATTCTTAAGCGAAACCAGTTGTCAAGAAAGGGATTACCAAAAACAGCAACAACAAAAATGAATAACACTAAATAAAATATAAACACATCAACATGGTAAAGCTTCAATTTTTTCCATTTAATTCTGCCATGGAAACAATATGTACTATACAGAGTTTTAGTTATGCGAAATTGTTTATGGCGGTGGCGGCGGGAGGAATAAGCGACGGGAGGATTAAGCAGGAGGATTAAGCAGTTTTTATGTCTTTTACTATAATTATAAAGTTGACGATTGCGTCCGTAAATGAAGCGTTTATGGCGGTGGCGGCAGGAGGAAAAAGTGGAGCCCATTTAGGTTTGGGAATTATGGTTTTGTTCTACGAAAGAGAGTTTGAGACAGTATGAAATTTGGTAATCGGTAAGTGATCCAAATTAAAATATGGTTCCCGATTTTTTCTGGTTTTGATAAATGGATCACCGGTTCTAAAAGGTAATTTTAGATTGGGTTTTTAAATATGGATTAATTTAAATACTAATTTGGTTTATGGTTTATTTTCTTGTACACCCCTAAAAAGAAATACTAGTTGACTGGATACACGATTTAGGATGAATGGCCAAAAAATTTCACACATTACCATATATATAGAGTAAACAAAAAGTAGAGGCCTTAGGCAAAAGCCTTGTTCACCTAATCCAAGGATCCGGCATATATATATATATATATATATATATATATATATATATATATATATATATATATATATATATATATATATATATATATGTATATATATATATATTAATTATATAAATTTTAAATTTAATTAATATGCATCAATATTATAAAACTATTTTACATTTTTAATTAATTACAACCAACTTTTTAATCTTTTTAATGAATATTTTTTGGTTTTTTTATTCCCTTCAAATTTACAAAGGTGACATTGATATGTCAATGTCACTTAGCATCGCGTCACATATTTTTGTCACGTCATATAAATATTAATTAAAAATATTATTTTATATAATTAATAACATGAATATTACTTATCAAATAATTAATATGTGTAACATGTCAATGTATGATTGGACAATAGATATTAAAGAAATAAGATTTTTTTTCAGCCCACACTCTCAATCAAAAGTAATTGGCCTTTTGACATCTAAGCCACGATTTTTATTAAATAGCCATATTTAAAACAAAAAAAAAAAAATCATATATTTTAAAAAAATATTAAAGTAATCATGTTTAAAACAAAAAAATTTGCACACATGAAGAGTAGCTAGAGAGTATGACGTGTGTATTCATTTTTTATATATAAGTGAGAATCAATTTAATTCAAAAGTAAGTTTTTTTAACTTACTCCAAATCATAGCCTTTAGATTGAATCGAATTTAATTATTAATTAAATAAAAAAACTAATTAACCATGAGATTAGATACAATTCAAAGACTATAATTTAAAATAAGTTAAAACAAAATTTACTCTTCAAATAAGTTGATGTTCAATATATATATATATATATATATATATATATATATCCGGCCTAATTCATATTGAGGCCTAAGGTGGAATCAAAAATGAGGTTTTTATAAAATATTTTTATGAAATTATTGTTATTTTTTTCAAATTAATTTTTTGTTATGTAAAAATTATTTATTAAATTAATATGAAATAAATTTATTTAATGTTTTTAAGATATCATAAATTATAACTTTTATACAGGTTTTAAAATTTTATATTAATTTGTTTAAATATTTTAGTTGATATTACTTTAAGTTAAAATAAAAGAATATTCTACAATCGACCAAATATAAAAATAAATAAATAAAAGATTATAAATTAAGACTAAATATTAAAAAAATTAAAATATAACTTAATTGTTAAGATATTATTTGATATAAAATCACTTTCACCAATATAAAATTATTTATGAATTAATATAATTAAAATTTTAAACATAAAATAATATATAAAATATTTTTAAAATTTAGCTATTTGTTTAGAACAAAATTAAGAGCTTATTGGATTAGTCAGTCGCAAGGCCGGATACCAAGATTTCAAAAAATAAAAATAAAAAGCTTATTCGATAAAAAAAATTCAAATTTATGTGATCACATAATCATTGATAATCAATTAAAAAAATACTAACATTAAATTGTTGTTCATATGTATTATGAAGACACAAAATTAAGTAATTGTTGCACATTCATAATTGTACTCCATGTTGAAAATTTTATAAGTAGGATTATTTATGGATCATAAACCAAACTAAATTGAACAATATATATGGTTTGGTTTTGATTTTAAAACTCTTTTAAAAAAACTAGTTTAGTTTTTTAAAACCGGTTTACATATGGATCAGTTCAGTTATAAATCGGTTTCTCATAAAAATAAGTTTTTAAAAAAAACAATGTTAAATCGATTTTTCTCAAAACCAATTTTTTATTTTCTTTAAAAAAACAATTTTCTGAATAAATACTTATATTATCCATCAAAGCTTTTGTTATAAATTTAATAGAATAAGATATCCTTTAATATAGACAAAGTTCCTTAATATTTTGTTTCAAACTTCCATTAACACCTTATAGTAGGGTCTGTTTTGTTTAGATTTTCATTGAGATTTATTTAAGTATACGCTTGATTTCTTATTCTTAAGCGAAACCAGTTGTCAAGAAAGGGATTACCAAAAACAGCAACAACAAAAATGAATAACACTAAATAAAATATAAACACATCAACATGGTAAAGCTTCAATTTTTTCCATTTAATTCTGCCATGGAAACAATATGTACTATACAGAGTTTTAGTTATGCGAAATTGTTTATGGCGGTGGCGGCGGGAGGAATAAGCGACGGGAGGATTAAGCAGGAGGATTAAGCAGTTTTTATGTCTTTTACTATAATTATAAAGTTGACGATTGCGACCGTAAATGAAGCGTTTATGGCGGTGGCAGCAGGAGGAAAAAGTGGCGCCCATTTGGGTTTGGGAATTATGGTTTAGTTCTACGAAAGAGAGTTTTAGACAGTATGAAATTTGGTAATCGGTAACTGATCCAAATTAAAATATGGTTCTCGGTTTTTTCTGGTTTTGATAAATGGATCACCGGTTCTAAAAGGTAATTTTAGACTGGGTTTTTAAATATGGATTAATTTAAATACTAATTTGGTTTATGGTTTTTTTTTCTTGTACACCCCTAAAAAGAAATATTAGTTGACTGGATACACGATTTAGGATGAATGGCAAAAAAATTTCACACATTACCATATATATAGAGTAAACAAAAAGTAGAGGCCTTAGGCAAAAGCCTTGTTCACCTAGTCCAAGGATCAGGCATATATATATATATATATTAATTATATAAATTTTAAATTTAATAGATATGCATCAATATTATAAAACTATTTTACATTTTTAATTAATTACAACCAACTTTTTAATCTTTTTTATGAATATTTTTTGGTTTTTTTATTCCCTTCAAATTTACAAAGGTGACATTGATGTGTCAATGTCACTTAGCATCACGTCACATATTTTTGTCACGTCATTTAAATATTAATTAAAAATATTATTTTATATAATTAATAACATGAATATTACTTATCAAATAATTAATATGTGTCACATGTCAATGTATGATTGGACAATAGATATTAAGGAAATAAGATTTTTTTTCAGCCCACACTCTCAATCAAAAGTAATAGGCCTTTTGACATGTAAGCCACGATTTTTTTAAATAGCCATATTTAAAACAAAAAAAAAAAAATTATATATTTTTAAAAAATATTAAAGTAATCATGTTTAAAACAAAAAAATTTGCACACATGAAGAGTAGCTAGAGAGTATGACGTGTGTATTCATTTTTTATATATAAGTGAGAATCAATTTAATTCAAAAGTAAGTTTTTTTAATTTACTCCAAATCATAGCCTTTAGATTGAATCGAATTTAATTATTAATCAAATGAAAAAACTAATTAACCATGAGATTAGATACAATTCAAAGACTATAATTTAAAATAAGTTAAAACAAAATTTACTCTTAAAATAAGTTGATGTTCAATATATATATATATATATATATATATATATATATATATATATATATATATATATATATATATATATATATATATATATATATATCCGGCCTAATTCATATTGAGGTCTAAGGTGGAATCAAAAATGAGGTTTTTATAAAACATTTTTATGAAATTATTGTTATTTTATTCAAATTAATTTTTTGTTATGTAAAAATTATTTATTAAATTAATATAAAATAAATTTATTTAATGTTTTTAAGATATCATAAATTTTAACTTTTATACAGGTTTTAAAATTTTATATTAATTTGTTTAAATATTTTAGTTTATATTACTTTAAATTAAAATAAAAGAATATTCTACAATCGACCAAATATAAAAATAAATAAATAAAAGATTATAAATTAAGACTAAATATTAAAAAATTTAAAATATAACTTAATTGTTAAGATATTATTTTATATAAAATCATTTTCACCAATATAAAATTATTTATGAATTAATATAATTAAAATTTTAAACATAAAATAATATATAAAATATTTTTAAAATTTAGCTATTTGTTTAGAACAAAATAAAGAGCTTATTGGATTAGTCAGTCGCAAGGCCGGATACCAAGATTTCAAAAAATAAAAATAAAAAGCTTATTCGATAAAAAAATTCAAATTTATGTGATCACATAATCATTGATAATCAATTAAAAAAATGCTAACATTAAATTGTTGTTCATATGTATTATGAAGACACAAAATTAAGTAATTGTTGCACATTCATAATTGTACTGCATGTTGAAAATTTTATAAGTAGGATTATTTATGGATCATAAACCAAACTAAATTGAACAATATATATGGTTTGGTTTTGATTTTAAAACTGTTTTAAAAAAAAACTAGTTTAGTTTTTTAAAACCGGTTTACATATGGATCAGTTCAGTTATAAACCGGTTTCTCATAAAAATAAGTTTTAAAAAAAAAACAATGTTAAATCGATTTTTCTCAAAACCAATTTTTTATTTTCTTTAAAAAAACAATTTTCTGAATAAATACTTATATTATCCATCAAAGCTTTTGTTATAAATTTAATAGAATAAGATATCCTTTAATATAGACAAAGTTCCTTAATATTTTGTTTCAAACTTCCATTAACACCTTATAGTAGGGTCTGTTTTGTTTAGATTTTCATTGAGATTTATTTAAGTATACACTTGATTTCTTATTCTTAAGCGAAACCAGTTGTCAAGAAAGGGATTACCAAAAACAGCAACAACAAAAATGAATAACACTAAATAAAATATAAACACATCAACATGGTAAAGCTTCAATTTTTTGCATTTAATTCTGCCATGGAAACAATATGTACTATACAGAGTTTTAGTTATGCGAAATTGTTTATGGCGGTGGCGGCGGGAGGAATAAGCGACAGGAGGATTAAGCAGTTTTTATGTCTTTTACTATAATTATAAGGTTGACGATTGCGACCGTAAATGAAGCGTTTATGGCGGTGGCGGCAGGAGGAAAAAGTGGCGCCCATTTGGGTTTGGGAATTATGGTTTAGTTCTACGAAAGAGAGTTTGAGACTGTATGACATTTGGTAATCGGTAACTGATCCAAATTAAAATATGGTTCTCGGTTTTTTCTGGTTTTGATAAATGGATCACCGGTTCTAAAAGGTAATTTTAGACTGGGTTTTTAAATATGGATTAATTTAAATACTAATTTGGTTTATGGTTTTTTTTTCTTGTACACCCCTAAAAAGAAATATTAGTTGACTGGATACACGATTTAGGATGAAAGGCAAAAAAATTTCACACATTACCATATATATAGAGTAAACAAAAAGTAGAGGCCTTAGGCAAAAGCCTTGTTCACCAAGTCCAAGGATCAGGCATATATATATATATATATATATATATATATATATATATATATATATATATATATATATATATATATATATATATATGTATATATATATATATATATATATATATATTAATTATATAAATTTTAAATTTAATAGATATGCATCAATATTATAAAACTATTTTACATTTTTAATTAATTACAACCAACTTTTTAATCTTTTTTATGAATATTTTTTGGTTTTTTTATTCCCTTCAAATTTACAAAGGTGACATTGATGTGTCAATGTCACTTAGCATCACGTCACATATTTTTGTCACGTCATTTAAATATTAATTAAAAATATTATTTTATATAATTAATAACATGAATATTACTTATCAAATAATTAATATGTGTCACATGTCAATGTATGATTGGACAATAGATATTAAGGAAATAAGATTTTTTTTCAGCCCACACTCTCAATCAAAAGTAATTGGCCTTTTGACATGTAAGCCACGATTTTTTTAAATAGCCATATTAAAAACAAAAATAAAAAAAATTATATATTTTAAAAAAATATTAAAGTAATCATGTTTAAAACAAAAAAATTTGCACACATGAAGAGTAGCTAGAGAGTATGACGTGTGTATTCATTTTTTATATATAAGTGAGAATCAATTTAATTCAAAAGTAAGTTTTTTTAATTTACTCCAAATCATAGCCTTTAGATTGAATCGAATTTAATTATTAATCAAATGAAAAAACTAATTAACCATGAGATTAGATACAATTCAATGACTATAATTTAAAATAAGTTAAAACAAAATTTACTCTTAAAATAAGTTGATGTTCAATATATATATATATATATATATATATATATATATATATATATATATATATATATATATATATATATATATATATATATATATATATATATATATATATATATATATATATATATATAAATGAGGTTTTTATAAAACATTTTTATGAAATTATTGTTATTTTATTCAAATTAATTTTTTGTTATGTAAAAATTATTTATTAAATTAATATAAAATAAATTTATTTAATGTTTTTAAGATATCATAAATTTTAACTTTTATACAGGTTTTAAAATTTTATATTAATTTGTTTAAATATTTTAGTTTATATTACTTTAAATTAAAATAAAAGAATATTCTACAATCGACCAAATATAAAAATAAATAAATAAAAGATTATAAATTAAGACTAAATATTAAAAAATTTAAAATATAACTTAATTGTTAAGATATTATTTTATATAAAATCACTTTCACCAATATAAAATTATTTATGAATTAATATAATTAAAATTTTAAACATAAAATAATATATAAAATATTTTTAAAATTTAGCTATTTGTTTAGAACAAAATAAAGAGCTTATTGGATTACTCAGTCGCAAGGCCGGATACCAAGATTTCAAAAAATAAAAATAAAAAGCCTATTCGATAAAAAAATTCAAATTTATGTGATCACATAATCATTGGTAATCAATTAAAAAAATACTAACATTAAATTGTTGTTCATATGTATTATGAAGACACAGAATTACGTAATTGTTGCACATTCATAATTGTACTGCATGTTGAAAATTTTATAAGTAGCATTATTTATGGATCATAAGCCAAACTAAATTGAACAATATATATGGTTTGGTTTGGATTTTAAAACTGTTTTAAAAAAACTTATTTAGTTTTTTAAAACCGGTTTACATATGGATCAGTTCAGTTATAAACCAGTTTCTCATAAAAATCAGTTTAAAAAAAAAACAGTGTTAAATCGATTATTCTCAAAACCAATTTTTTATATTCTTTAAAAAAACAATTTTTTGAATAAATACTTATATTATCCATCAAAGCTTTAGTTATAAATTTGATAAAATAAGATATCCTTTAATATAGACAAAGTTCTTTAAAATTTTGTTTCAAACTTCCATTAACACCTTATAGTAGGGTCTGTTTTTGTTTAGATTTTCATTGAGATTTATTTAAGTATACGCTTGTTTTCTTATTCTTAAGCAAAACCAGTTGTCAAGAAAGAGATTACCAAAAACAGCAACAACAAAAATGAATAACACTAAATAAAATATAAACACATCAACATGGCAAAGCTTCAATTTTTTCTTTTTAATTCTGCCAAGGAAACAATATGTACTATACAGAGTTTTAGCTATGCGAAATTGTTTATGGCGGGTGGCGGTGGGAGGAATAAGCGACAGGAGGATTAAGCAGTTTTTATGTCTTTTACTATAATTATAAAGTTGACGATTGCGACCGTAAATGAAGTGTTTATGGCGGTGGCGGCAGGAGGAAAAAGTGGCGCCCATTTGGGTTTGGGAATTATGGTTTAGTTCTACGAAAGAGAGTTTGAGACAGTATGAAATTTGGTAATCGGTAACTGATCCAAATTAAAATATGGTTCCCGGTTTTTTCTGGTTTTGATAAATGGATCACCGGTTCTAAAAGGTAATTTTAGACTGGGTTTTTAAATACGGATTATTTTAAATACTAATTTGGTTTATGGTTTTTTTTTCTTGTACACGCCTTAAAAGAAATATTAGTTGACTGGATACACGATTTAGGATGAATGGCAAAAAAATTTCACACATTACCATATATATAGAGTAAACAAAAAGTAGAGGCCTTAGGCAAAAGCCTTGTTCACCTAATCCTAGGATCGGGCATATATATATATTAATTATATAAATTTTAAATTTAATTGATATGCATCAATATTATAAAACTATTTTACATTTTTAATTAATTACAACCAACTTTTAAATCTTTTTAATGAATATTTTTTAGTTATTTTAGTCCCTTCAAATTTACAAAGGTGACATTGATGTGTCAATGTC
The DNA here is from genome assembly GCA_022829125.1 of Lathyrus tuberosus. Lineage (NCBI taxonomy): Eukaryota > Viridiplantae > Streptophyta > Magnoliopsida > Fabales > Fabaceae > Lathyrus > Lathyrus tuberosus. The sequence continues at coordinate 52,302 of JALAZF010001148.1, read as the reverse complement.
ACTTAGCATCATATCACATATTTTTGTCACGTCATATAAAAATTAATTAAAAATATTATTTTATATAATTAATAACATGAATATTACTTATCAAATAATTAATATGTGTCACATGTCAATGTATGATTGGACAATAGATATTAAGGAAATAAGATTTTTTTTCAGCCCACACTCTCAATCAAAAGTAATAGGCTTTTGACATCTAAGCCACGATTTTTTTTTAAATAGCTATATTTAAAAAAAAAATCATATATTTTTAAAAAATATTAAAGTAATCATGTTTAAAACAAAAAAATTTGCACACATGAAGAGTAGCTAAAGAGTATGACGTGTGTATTCATTTTTTATATATAAGTGAGAATCACTTTAATTCAAAAGTAAGTTTTTTTAACTTACTCCAAATCATAGCCTTTAGATTGAATCGAATTTAATTGTTAATTAAATAAAAAAACTAATTAACCATGAGATTAGATACAATTCAAATACTATAATTTAAAATAAGTTAAAACAAAATTTACTCTTAAAATAAGTTGATGTTCAATATATATATATATATATATATATATATATATATATATATATATATATATATATATATATATATATATATATATATATATATATATCCGGCCTAATTCATATTGAGGTCTAAGGTGGAATCAAAAATGAGGTTTTTATAAAATATTTTTATGAAATTATGTTTATTTTATTCAAATTAATTTTTTGTTATGTAAAAATTATTTATTAAATTAATATAAAATAAATTTATTTAATGTTTTTAAGATATCATAAATTTTAACTTTTATACAGGTTTTAAAATTTTATATTAATTTGTTTAAATATTTTAGTTGATATTACTTTAAATTAAAATAAAAGAATATTCTACAATAGACCAAATATAAAAATAAATAAATAAAAGATTATAAATTAAGACTAAATATTAAAAAAATTAAAATATAACTTAATTGTTAAGATATTATTTGATATAAAATCACTTTCACCAATATAAAATTATTTATGAATTAATATAATTAAAATTTTAAACCTAAAATAATATATAAAATATTTTTAAAATTTAGCTATTTGTTTAGAACAAAATAAAAAGCTTATTGGATTAGCAAGGCCGGATACCAAGATTTCAAAAAATAAAAATAAAAAGCCTATTCGATAAAAAAATTCAAATTTATGTGATCACATAATCAATGATAATCAATTAAAAAAATACTAACATTAAATTGTTGTTCATGTGTATTATGAAGACACAAAATTAAGTAATTGTTGCACATTCATAATTGTACTGCATGTTGAAAATTTTATAAGTAGGATTATTTATGGATCATAAACCAAACTAAATTGAACAATATATATGGTTTGGTTTGGATTTTAAAAATGTTTTAAAAAAAACTAGTTTAGTTTTTTAAAACCGGTTTACATATGGATCAGTTCAGTTATAAACCGGTTTCTCATAAAAATCAGTTTTAAAATAAAACAGTGTTAAATCGATTTTTCTCAAAACAAATTTTTTATTTTCTTTAAAAAAACAATTTTCTGAATAAATACTTATATTATCCATCAAAGCTTTAGTTATAAATTTGATAGAATAAAATATCCTTTAATATAGACAAAGTTCCTTAAAATTTTGTTTCAATCTTCCATTAATACCTTATAGTAGGGTCTGTTTTGTTTAGATTTTCATTGAGATTTATTTAAGTATACGCTTGTTTTCTTATTCTTAAGCAAAACCATATATAAAATTTTGTGTATAGTACATATTGTTTCCTTGGCAGAATTAAATGGAAAAAATTGAAGTTTTGCCATGTTGATGTGTTTATATTTTATTTAGTGTTATTCATTTTTGTTGGTGGATCATAAATCAAACTAAATTGAACAATATATATGGTTTGGTTTGGATTTTAAAACTGTTTTAAAAAAACTAGTTTAGTTTTTTAAAACCGGTTTACATACGGATCAGTTCAGTTATAAATCGGTTTCTCATAAAAATCAGTTTTAAAAAAAACAGTGTTAAATCGATTTTTCTCAAAACCAATTTTTTATTTTCTTTAAAAATACAATTTCTGAATAAATACTTATATTATCCATCAAAGCTTTAGTTATAAATTTGATAGAATAAGATATCCTTTAATATAGACAAAGTTCCTTAAAATTTTGTTTCAAACTTCCATTAACACCTTATAGTAGGGTCTGTTTTGTTTAGATTTTCATTGAGATTTATTTAAGTATACGCTTGTTTTCTTATTCTTAAGCAAAACCAGTTGTCAAAAAAGGGATTACCAAAAACAGCAACAACAAAAATGAATAACACTAAATAAAATATAAACACATCAACATGGCAAAGCTTCAATTTTTTCCATTTAATTCTGCCAAGGAAACAATATGTACTATACAGAGTTTTAGCTATGCGAAATTGTTTATGGCGGTGGCGGCGGGAGGAATAAGCAACAGGAGGATTAAGCAGTTTTTATGTCTTTTACTATAATTATAAAGTTGACGATTGCGACCGTAAATGAAGCGTTTATGGCGGTGGCGGCAGGAGGAAAAAGTGGCGCCCATTTGGGTTTGGGAATTATGGTTTAGTTCTACGAAAGAGAGTTTGAGACAGTATGAAATTTGATAATCGGTAACTGATCCAAATTAAAATATGGTTCCCTGTTTTCCTGGTTTTGATAAATGGTTCACCGGTTCTAAACGGTAATTTTAGACTGGGTTTTTAAATATGGATTAATTTAAATACTAATTTGGTTTATGGTTTTTTTTTTCTAGTACACCCCTAAAAAGAAATATTAGTTGACTGGATACACGATTTAGGATGAATGGCAAAAAAATTTCACATATTACCATATATATAGAGTAAACAAAAAGTAGAGGCCTTAGGCAAAAGCCTTGTTCACCTAATCCTGGGATCGGGCATATATATATATATATATATATATATATATATATATTAATTAGATAAATTTTAAATTTAATTGATATGCATCAATATTATAAAACTATTTTACATTTTTAATTAATTACAACCAACTTTTTAATCTTTTTAATGAATGTTTTTTGGTTTTTTTATTCCCTTCAAATTTTATAAGGTGACATTGATTTGTCAATGTCACTTAACAGCACGTCACATATTTCTGTCACGTCATATAAAAATTAATTAAACATATTATTTTATATAATTAATAACATGAATATTACTTATCAAATAATTAATATGTGTCACATGTCAATGTATGATTGGACAATAGATATTAAGGAAATAAAATTTTTTTTCAGCCCACACTCTCAATCAAAAGTAATAGGTCTTTTGACATCTAAGCCACGATTTTTTTTAAATAGCCATATTTAAAAAAAAATAAAAAAAAATCATATATTTTTAAAAAATATTAATGTAATCATGTTTAAAACAAAAAAATTTGCATACATGAAGAGTAGCTAGAGAGTATGACGTGTGTATTCATTTTTTATATATAAGTGAGAATCAATTTAATTCAAAAGTTAGTTTTTTTAACTTACTCCAAATCATAGCCTTTAGATTGAATCGAATTTAATTGTTAATTAAATAAAAAAACTAATTAACCATGAGATTAGATACAATTCAAAGACTATAATTTAAAATAAGTTAAAACAAAATTTACTCTTAAAATAAGTTGATGTTCAATATATATATATATATATATATATATATATATATATATATATATATATATATATATATATATATATATATATATATATATATATATCCGGCCTAATTCATATTGAGTTCTTAGGTGGAATAAAAAATGAGGTTTTTATAAAATATTTTTATGAAATTATTGTTATTCTATTCAAATTAATTTTTTGTTATGAAAAAATTATTTATTAAATTAATATAAAATAATTTTATTTAATGTTTTTAAGATATCATAAATTTTAACTTTTATACATGTTTTAAAATTTTATATTAATTTGTTTAAATATTTTAGTTGATATTACTTTAAATTAAAATAAAAGAATATTCTACAATCGACCAAATATAAAAATAAATAAATAAAAGATTATAAATTAAGACTAAATATTAAAAAAACTAAAATATAACTTAATTGTTAAGATATTATTTGATATAAAATCACTTTCACCAATATAAAATTATGTATGAATTAATATAATTAAAATTTTAAACATAAAATGATATATAAAATATTTTTAAAACTTAGCTATTTGTTTAGAACAAAATAAAAAGCTTATTGGATTAGCAAGGCCGGATACCAAGATTTCAAAAAATAAAAATAATAAAAAGCCTATTCGATAAAAAAAATTCAAATTTATGTGATCACATAATCATTGATAATCAATTAAAAAAATACTAACATTAAATTGTTGTTCAGGTGTATTATGAAGACACAAAATTAAGTAATTGTTGCACATTCATAATTGTATTGCATGTTGAAAATTTTATAAGTAGGATTATTTATGGATCATAAACCAAACTAAATTGAACAATATATATGGTTTGGTTTGGATTTTAAAACTGTTTTAAAAAAAACTAGTTTAGTTTTTTAAAACCGGTTTACATATGGATCAGTTCAGTTATAAACCGGTTTCTCATAAAAATCAGTTTTAAAAAAAAAGCAGTGTGAAATCGATTTTTCTCAAAACCAATTTTTTATTTTCTTTAAAAAATCAAATTTCTGAATAAATACTTATATTATCCATCAAAGCTTTAGTTGTAAATTTGATAGAATAAGATATCCTTTAATATAGACAAAGTTCCTTAAAATTTTGTATCAAACTTCCATTAACACCTTATAGTAGGGTTTGTTTTGTTTAGATTTTCATTGAGATTTATTTAAGTATACGCTTGTTTTCTTATTCTTAAGCAAAACCATATATAAAATTTTGTGTATAGTACATATTGTTTCCTTGGCAGAATTAATTGGAAAAAATTGAAGCTTTGCCATGTTGATGTGTTTATATTTTATTTAGTGTTATTCATTTTTGTTGTTGGATCATAAACCAAACTAAATTGAACAATATATATGGTTTGGTTTGGATTTTAAAACTGTTTTAAAAAAACTAGTTTAGTTTTTTAAAACCGGTTTACATATGAACAGTTCAGTTATAAACCGGTTTCTCATAAAAATCAGTTTTAAAAAAAAACAGTGTTAAATCGATTTTTCTTAAAACCAATTTTTTATTTTCTTTAAAAAAACAATTTTCTGAATAAATACTTATATTATCCATCAAAGCTTTAGTTATAAATTTGATAGAATAAGATATCCTTTAATATACACAAAGTTCCTTAAAATTTTGTTTCAAACTTCCATTAACACCTTATAGTAGGGTCTGTTTTGTTTAGATTTTCATTGAAATTTATTTAAGTATACGCTTGTTTTCTTATTCTTAAGCAAAACCAGTTGTCAAGAAAGGGGTTACCAAAACCAGCAACAACAAAAATGAATAACACTAAATAAAATATAAACACATCAACATGACAAAGCTTCAATTTTTTCCATTTAATTCTGCCAAGGAAACAATATGTACTATACAGAGTTTTAGCTATGCGAAATTGTTTATGGCGGTGGCGGCGGGAGGAATAAGCAACAGGAGGATTAACCAGTTTTTATGTCTTTTACTATAATTATAAAGTTGACGATTGCGACCGTAAATGAAGCGTTTATGGCGGTGGCGGCAGGAGGAAAAAGTGGCGCCCATTTGGGTTTGGGAATTATGGTTTAGTTCTATGAAAGAGAGTTTGAGATAGTATGAAATTTGGTAATCGGTAACTGATCCAAATTAAAATATGGGTCCCGGTTTTTCCTGGTTTTGATAAATGGATCACCGGTTCTAAACGGTAATTTTAGACTGGGTTTTTAAATATGGATTAAATTAAATACTAATTTGGGTTATGTTTTTTTTTTCTAGTACACCCCTAAAAAGAAATATTAGTTGACTGGATACACGATTTAGGATGAATGGCAAAAAAATTTCACACATTACCATATATATAGAGTTAACAAAAAGTAGAGGCCTTAGGCAAAAGCCATGTTCTCCTAATCCTAGGATCGGGCATATATATATATATATATATATATATATATTATTTAAATTTTAAATTTAATTGATATGCATCAATATTATAAAACTATTTTACATTTTTAATTAATTACAACCAACTTTTTAATCTTTTTAATGAATGTTTTTTGGTTTTTTTATTCCCTTCAAATTTTATAAGGTGACATTGATTTGTCAATGTCACTTAGCATCACGTCACATATTTTTGTCGCGTCGTATAAAAATTAATTAAAAATATTATTTTATATAATTAATAAAATGAATATTACTTATCAAATAATTAATATGTGTCACATGTCAATGTATGATTGGACAATAGATATTAAGGAAATAAATTTTTTTTCCAGCCCACACTCTCAATCAAAAGTAATAGGCCTTTTGACATCTAAGCCACGATTATTTTTAAATAGCCATATTTAAAAAAAAAATAAAAAAAATCATATATTTTTAAAAAATATTAAAGTAATCATGTTTAAAACAAAAAAATTTCCACACATGAAGAGTAGCTAGAGAATATGACGTGTGTATTCATTTTTTATATATAAGTGAGAATCAATTTAATTCAAAAGTTAGTTTTTTTAACTTACTTCAAATCATAGCCTTTAGATTGAATCGAATTTAATTGTTAATTAAATAAAAAAACTAATTAACCATGAGATTAGATACAATTCAAAGACTATAATTTAAAATAAGTTAAAACAAAATTTACTCTTAAAATCAGTTGATGTTCAATATATATATATATATATATATATATATATATATATATATATATATATATCCGGCCTAATTCATATTGAGGTCTAAGGTGGAATCAAAAATGAGGTTTTTATAAAATATTTTTATGAAATTATTGTAATTTTATTCAAATTAATTTTTTGTCATGTAAAAATTATTTATTAAATTAATATAAAATAAATTTATTTAATGTTTTTAAGATATCATAAATTTTAACTTTTATACAGGTTTTAAAATTTTATATTAATTTGTTTAAATATTTTAGTTGATATTACTTTAAATTAAAATAAAAGAATATTCTACAATCGACCAAATATAAAAATAAATAAATAAAATATTATAAATTAAGACTAAATATTAAAAAAATTAAAATATAACTTAATTGTTAAGATATTATTTGATATAAAATCACTTTCACCAATATAAAATTATTTATGAATTAATATAATTAAAATTTTAAACATAAAATAATATATAAAATATTTTTAAAATTTATCTATTTGTTTAGAACAAAATAAAAAGCTTATTGGATTAGTCAGTCGCAAGGCCGGATACCAAGATTTCAAAAAATAAAAATAAAAAGCCTATTCGATAAAAAAATTCAAATTTATGTGATCACATAATCATTGATAATCAATTAAAAAAGTACTAACATTAAATTGTTGTTCATGTGTATTATGAAGACACAAAATTAAGTAATTGTTGCACATTCATAATTGTACTGCATGTTGAAAATTTTATAAGTAGGATTATTTATGGATCAAAAACCAAACTAAACTGAACAATATATATGGTTTGGTTTGGATTTTAAAACTGTTTTAAAAAAACTAGTTTAGTTTTTTAAAACCGGTTTACATATGGATCAGTCCAGTTACAAATTGGTTTCTCATAAAAATCAGTTTTAAAAAAAACAGTGTTAAATCGATTTTTCTCAAAACCAATTTTTTATTATCTTTAAAAAACAATTTTCTGAATAAATACTTATATTATCCATCAAAGCTTTAGTTATAAATTTGATAGAATAAGATATCCTTTAATATAGAAAAAGTTCCTTAAAATTTTGTTTCAAACTTCCATTAACACCTTATAGTAGGGTCTGTTTTGTTTTGATTTTCATTGAGATTTATTTAATTATACGCTTGTTTTCTTATTCTTAAGCCAAACCAGTTGTCAAGAAAGGGATTACCAAAAACAGCAACAACAAAAATGAATAACACTAAATAAAATATAAACACATCAACATGGCAAAGCTTCAATTTTTTCCATTTAATTTTGCCAAGGAAAAAATATGTACTATACAGAGTTTTAGCTATGCGAAATTGTTTATGGCGGTGGCGGCGGGAGGAATAAGCAACAGGAGGATTAAGCAGTTTTTATGTCTTTTACTATAATTATAAAGTTGACGATTGCGACCGTAAATGAAGCGTTTATGGCGGTGGCGGCAGGAGGAAAAAGTGGCGCCCATTTGGGTTTGGGAATTATGGTTTAGTTCTACGAAAGAGAGTTTGCGACAGTATGAAATTTGATAATCGGTAACTGATCCAAATTAAAATATGGTTCCCGGTTTTTTTTTGGTTTTGATAAATGGATCACCGGTTCTAAAACGTAATTTTAGACTGGGTTTTTAAATATGGATTAATTTAAATACTAATTTGGTTTATGGTTTTTTTTTCTTGTACACCCCTAAAAAGAAATATTAGTTGACTGGATACACGATTTAGGATGAATGGCAAAAAAATTTCACACATTACCATATATATAGAGTAAACAAAAAGTAGAGGCCTTAGGCAAAAGCCTTGTTCGCCTAATCCTAGGATCGGGCATATATATATATATATATATATATATATATATATATATATATATATATATATATAAATTTTAAATTTAATTAATATGCATCAATATTTTAAAACTATTTTACATTTTTAATTAATTACAACCAAGTTTTTAATTTTTTTAATGAATATTTTTTGGTTTTTTTATTCCCTTCAAATTTACAAAGGTGACATTGATGTGTCAATGTCACTTAGCATCACGTCACATATTTTTGTCACGTCATATAAAAATTAATTAAAAATATTATTTTATATAATTAATAATATGAATATTACTTATCAAATAATTAATATGTGTCACATGTCAATATATGATTGGACAATAATTAATATGTGTCTCAATCTAAAGTAATAGGCCTTTTGACATCTAAGCCATGATTTTTTTTAAATAGCCATATTTAAAAAAAAATAAAAAAAATCGTATATTTTTAAAAAATATTAAAGTATTCATGTTTAAAACAAAAAAATTTGCACACATGAAGAGTAGCTAGAGAGTATGACTTGTGTATTCATTTTTTGTACATAGATGTTGTTCCAGACTCCCCCAATGACTAAGAATGACCCAATCCACTTCTGCCCCCAGAACGGCCCAATTGCCTAAGTCCAGCCAATTTGGGGCAGCATTTACCTTTCTGCCCCTCTACCGGGCAAATATGGTCGGATGACCCCAGGGTCACCTGCTCCTCCTCGGTAGTTACTGCCCGTTACGCACGGTTCCACCATCTAGAAATAGTCACGACACTCGTGCCCGCAACTTAGCCTCTGCCCTCGGCAAGAACTAGTTTCGGGCACCTCTGCCTGTCCCAACGGCTGGTTTCTGGCAGTTACCTATTCTTTGTGAAACGGTTATTTCGCCCCGAAAATTGGGACCGTTGGCCACGCTCTAGGGGCACTATAAAAACCCTCTCATTGGAGAGGGCCAGGTATTCTAAATCATCCTATAAAACACATACTTTGTACTTACTCTCTCTCTCTCTCTCCCGATTTTTATTTTAGCATCTGAGTGCCTTGCAGGTACACCCCCTCCTCATCTCACACACCCAGTATCGCAGACATCATCTTTGGCCCACATCAGGTTCTGATCAGTCGTCAAGATCAGAGGCGCCGTCTGTGGGAACTCTGTCATCCTCGTCTAACATCCATCTTAGATTCAAGACCAAAACAACTCTTTGTTCAAGATTTCGATCGCGGCAAGCCAAGATCACGTTCATGATGCTCGCAACTCTGCTTTTCTCCCCGTCAGCAAGACTGATATTGACGGAGTTGCACCCTTCCTTGGAGGCAACGCCCATCATCTAAGAGATGGGGCCACCGTGTCTCCCCCCTGCTCGTGCTGATCAGGTTGAAGACCAGCCCTCCCTGGACAACTAGCATGTTCCTATTCCTCCCAACGCCGACCCGATCGTGGAGGCCCTTGTTGAAGCTCTCAACAAAACCAACATCCTAATCCTCCAACCAAACGCAAGGATTAAAGCCCTAGAGGAGTCTAACCGACCAAGATCCCCTTAGCCGAGGAAAGAACGTCGACGATCCCGAAGTTCACCTCCCCGACGTGAAAGATACCGCCGGGCACCACCAGAACTAGAGTCCCATGTCATCAGGAAGCGTGACCACATCTCCCCCACGAAGCCAGTACTCTATGGGGACCAAGAGGATCAGGAGGGACCAGCGTTCGCCTCCGCCCAGATCTAAGGGTCGGGCACGAACCCCATCTCCCCACAGGAATCACCGTCCCATTCTTGAGCAAAACACCCGCTCCCCGTCATGATCCAGTAGCAGCAGCGACGTCGAGCCTCGCGACCCGTTGTCTCAGGAGATCATGGCCATGCGCCTCCCCAAGGGACTGGAGAAACCACCGTCTCTGGGCACCTACGACGGTACAACGGATCCTGACGAACACATCAAAAATATCGATGCTCTACTCGACTATCTTGGCATCTGGGGCACCATCAAGTATAGATTGTTTCCTACCATGCTCAAGAAGGGAGCGATGGCCTGGTATAAGAAACTGCCCGACGAGTCCATCACCTCGTGGCGACAGTTGGGGAGAATGTTCTCCAGACACTTCACGGCATCCCGCCGCCACCCGAAGACCGAAGCCTCTCTTGAGGCCATAATTCAAGGGAAAGACGAGCCTCTCCGAGCCAACATCGAGAGGTTCAATAAAGAGGCAGTACATGTCTCAACGACCGATGACATGAATAAGTTCTTGCTCGAGTGAGGACTTCGTCCCCGGACAGAATTTGCCAAAGAAGTTGGCATTGAGACTCCGAGGACTCTGTACGCCTTGCTCCTCAAGGCGTAAGCATATATCCAGTATGAGGAGAAAGAAGCTGCCAGCTCTGCCCGGGACTCACGGCACCAAGAAAGTGCCCGGGCTTCCAAACATGATGATCCCTTAACATCTCATCGAGGAGACAGAAGACACGAGGAACTATTTCCTCCGAAGACTCCTCGATTGTGCACTGCTGACTTTGGAGTGGCTCTTGCCCCTCTATTTCTAGACTGGTTTGTCTGTGGAGATTCAATAAAAATCCTTCAACAACAATCAAAACCCAAGGCCCAACGGGTGGTTCCGACTAAGCATACGCTAGACAGTTTCAAAGGACACCTTCATATTGGGATCGAAGATGTTTGCATCAAATCCGAAATATATGAAGGTTTGGATTCTTCGACCTCGTATTCTTTTTCGAGCTTTATCATTACTAACTTGTGGCAACTTTGTTTATTTACAGCTGTAGCCAAGAAGAACACACCTCAGCAGCTGGTCGAGGCAAAGGTTGAAGGCAGCAAGGTATATCACACACCATTTTCCCTTTGTTGAGTAATCTTTCTTTCCTCTAATGCATCTTATCGTTTCAGGCTTCCCGCAAGCTACCTCTGACACCTCAAAGGAAGTCGAAGAGGGTGACTTCCCAAATCATTATTGATTCAGAGGATGATAACTAGTCTCCTCCTGAAGACTTAAAGACCAAGAAGATGAAAAGATTAATCCAGGACACAGATGCTGCTGCTAGCCAATCTGAGCCCAAAGGGGCTAAAACTTCCAAGAAGACAACCACTGCTAGTGGTGTTGAAGAAGCCTCTCTTGGAACTACCTCTAAACCAGCCTCAGATCATGCTGAAAGCAATAATTCTAGCCCTGGTGCTGAAGGTGTCAAGGTAATTCATCATTTTACTTTTAAAGTGCCAAGTTGTTTACCTTGTTTGTTTTTCTTTCTGATTTGCTTCGATTTGATTTAGGCTGATGCAAGTGGATCAAACCCAGCAGTGGTGAAGCCTTCCTCGCCAGCCACCATTTTGAATAGCCAAGGTGAGCCTACATACCATCCCAATTCTAATTTGGGCTCTGGAATGAGTTCACTAGGTGAAATTAACAAACTTGGCTTTGAAACAGCCCCCCTTTCGCTAACCTAGACCGCTACTCAGCAGTCTCAGACAGATGGTTCTGATCATGAGGAGAACGAAGGTCAGCAGAATCTTGAAACTGAACATCCAGAGGCTATTGCCATGGACGCAGATACAACCTTGGTCAATGATGATGATGGATCACTAGTGGACGAGACTACTGGTGTTAGAAATGTTGAGCTAGAGAGGAGTGAAGAAATGGAGGAGGATGATGAAACCATGCACCAATCTGAACTTGATGGTCATACTGATGAAAATGATGATGATAAGATGGATGAGGACGAAAAAGAGGAAGACAAGGGTGAGGAGAAGAAAACTGATTAAGGACCCGTTAATGAGTCAGCCCCTGTCGACACCACCACCACTCCAGCAACTCATGTTGCTACTAAAGTCAAGGAAACCTCAGTTGTGTATGGAGCAGGCCTTTCAGAAAAGGAACTTGATGCGTTGAAGGCCAGCAACCCTCGACAATACATAAAGATCCTTCTTGGTAGTCGAGGGAGCTCTTCTGACAAAACTCCTAGTGCTTCAACTTCTTCTGGGGACCAATCTTCAAGCAAGCCTGAGGATAATATCCTCTTGAAGATCAAAGAGAAAATCTTTAAAGGTGACCTATTCACACTCTTGCAGATGGACAATGTCACTCATATCTCCTTGAAGAAACTTCTTGAATAAGTCGACATCAATGCTATTTCTCCAGAATCTGCCAACATTATCTTGGAACTTGGCACTATGATTGACCAAGTCTACGCTGATCTCAAGCGCCTGCCTCAAATTGAGAAGGAAATCTCAACCAAATCTGGAAGTGAGGCTGCTGCTTGGGCTTCTGCCACTGACTCTGAGAACAAGGTAGCAGAACTAGAGGCAACCAAAGAAAAGAACAAGCAAGAGATAGCCTCTAATGATCAACACATTGCCTCCTGGGAGCGAAAGATCAAAAAGCTTCGAGTCAAGATTTCAAAGGCCAAGAACCGTAACGCTACATTTTCTACCTTTGATGACTCTGGCCTATCGAAGGAGCTGGATAATGCCATCACTTTTACTGAGGAGGCTCAACAACTGGAGAGAGAGGTTGTACACCTAAGATCTAACAAGACTCTGTGTGAAAGGCGCCTTGAACTCCTGAAGTCGAAGTACTTGAAGATGAAAGAGAATCTCCCTTTTTAACTTGAATTTTCTCTGTAATTTTTTCCTTTTTTAAGTACAATGTTTCATAGCCCTTTGAAACTTTTATGTAATGACTCTAAGCCATTTTGGCGTTTCATGAATACCATTGTTGGCTTCGCCTTTATTTTTACGCCGAATTATTCTTTAGCAATTTTGATTTCTTGAAGTGCTTGTTTATATTTTTTTCAAATACTTGCCATTTACTTTCAAGATTCTTTTATCCTCGTCTATTTCTTCGACTTCATAAGTCCCATTAGAAAATACTTGCGTAATTTTAAATGGGCCTTCCCACTTTGGGGACCACTTTCCCAAGGCTCTGACCTTTCGATCCATAGGCAGGATTACCTTCCAAACTAAATCTCCAGGCAAAAAGGTCTTGGTATTAACCTTCTTATTGTAAGACTTCTCAACTCTTTTCTTTTGTCTCTTTACCAATTCCAAAGCGTTAAGCCTCACTTCATCTAAATCCACCAACTCATCTAACATCATATTCCAATAAGACTCAGAAGGAATTTCATGATGTCTTTGGATCCTTGTTGATTGCAGGTAGATTTCGACAGGTAACATTGCATCATGACCAAAAGTCAATCGAAATGGAGTAGTGTTAGTTGCTTCTTTGGGAGAGGTTCAACATGCCCAGAGGATCTGATCCAATGTCTTATGCCAATTTCTAGGCTTCTTTCCCACATGCTTTTTAATCAAACCAATCACCACTTTATTAGCTGCTTCGACTTGACCATTAGCCTGAGCGTAATAAGGTGTAGAGGTTAAAAGCTTGAATCCCATTTCTTTGGCAAACTCTTGCATTTTTCGACCAGTAAAGACTGATCCTTGATCTGTTTTAATTGTTTATGGATTCCAAACCTATAAATGATACATTTTTGAATGAATTCGATCACATCTTATTGATCCACATTTGGTAAAGGTATTGCTTCGATCCACTTCGTGAAATAGTCAATACCTACCAAAATGTATCTCTTGTTTTTGGATGATGCTGGTCGAATCTCTCCAATTAAGTCCAAAGCCCAACCTCTAAAGGGCCATGGTTTCACTATGGAATGCAGCTCACTTGCAGGGATATGTTGTATGCCAACATGAACTTGACATTTCTGGCAGCCCTTGGCGAATTCAATGCAATCCTTTAGCATAGTAGGCCAATACATGCCTTGTCGAAACAAAAGCCATTTCATCTTATGAACTACTTGATGTGCCCCACATGCTCCACTATGGACAGTCGAAAGGGCAAGATATGCCTCTGATTCACTTAGGCATTTAAGTAAGACTCCCTCGGGTCTTTTTAAATAACTCATTACCTAGAAGTACATAACTTAAAGCTTGATACCTGACCTTTCATTCTGTGGATGCTGTTAGATTCTGTAAGTATTCGACTAAGGGCTTCCTCCAGTCTTTGTCCGTCAAGCTGTCTATTGCATAGATCTTAAAATTCTCATCATCAGCGTATCCAAGCTTCATCACTTCTAAATCTGATGGGCACAATCCAACAGACACAACTTTGCCTCTAGCTTCGATTGCCTCTTGTAAATTTTCTTTTGACACTCTATATCCAGAGGCAATTTGAGCCAAGTCATTGGCCACTTGATTCTCTAGTCGAGGTATGTGTCGAATGCTTACTACTTCAAATTTCTTCAGTAGTCTGTTGGCTATTACAAAGTACATGATAAGATTTTCCTTAACACATTTGTATTCCTTTGTAATTTAATTTATAACCAACTCTGAGTCTCCCATTATTTCGACTTGAGTTGCCCCCAATTCTAACAAAATTTCAAGTCCAGCTATTAGGGCCTCATACTCAGCCTCGTTATTGGAACAAAGTCATTCGACCTTGTACTTGAATTTTGTTGGAATTTTCTCAGGAGAAATAATCAGCACACCTACGCCCGTTCCATCTTTGTGGCTAGAACCATCGAAGTATAGCTTCCAAGGTTCTAGTTCGACGTAATTTAAAGCGCATTCATTTATAGAATGGTCGACTATGAAGTCCGCCACCACTTGTCCTTTAACAGCCTTTAGAGGCTTATATGTTAAAGAATATTCAGTTAATGCTAGTGCCCACTTACCAATTCGACTATGCAAAATAGGTTTAGACAACATATGTTTAATAACATTAAAATGAGACGAAACATACACATCAACTGCTTTATATATTGCTTTAATTTTGTACAAGAAAAATACAAGCATAAGTATAATTTTTTGATCATGCTATACCTAGTTTTTGCATCAATTAAAACTCTACTAAGGTAGTAAATGGCTCTTTCGACACCATTCTCATCCTATTGAGCCAACATGCTCCCTAAAGTTTTATCTGACGCAACTATGTACAATCTCATACTCATATTCCTACAAGATGGTGAGAGAATTGGGGGATGACTCAGGTATTCCTTGATCTTGTCAAAGGCTTCCTGTTGGGCTTGCCCCCATTCGAACCCATCTTTGTTGAATCGAAGTAGTGGCGAAAAGGCTTGCGTTTTTCCGCTTAGGTTCGATATGAACCTTCTCAAGAAGTTAATCTTGCCCAACAGTGATTGCAACTCCTTTTTTGTTGATGGTGCTTTCGCTTCCATAATGGCCTTGGTCTTATTCTGATTGATCTCGATCCCCTTTTTGTGGACCACAAAGCCTAGAAAATCCACTGACTGAACACAAAACGTACATTTAAGAGGATTTATTTTAAGACCATGTCTTCTCATCCTTTCGAAGGACTGTCGAAGATGGTCCAAGTGACTCTTCCCTGAAATAGACTTAACCACAATATCACTAATATATATTTTCATGAAAGTCTCTATATAATCATGGAAGATTGAGTTCATTGCTCGTTGATATGTTGCCCCAGCGTTTTTTAGGCTAAAAGGCATTACTACCCATTCGTAGGTGCCTAAGGCTCTAGGACAACGAAAAGCTGTCTTGGGGACATCATCTTCACAATGAATATTTGATTATAACTAGAGTGTCCATCTAACATACTAAGATACTCATGTCCTGCGGCGGAATCGACTAGCATTTTTTCCACAGGCATAGAATATTCATCCTTTGGAGTTACAAAATTTAGATCTCTAAATTCTATACAAACTCTTAAAGAAACATTCTTTTTAATAACAGGTACAATGCTAGCTAACCATTCGATATACCTGGAAGTACGGATGAACTTGCATCGAAGCAGTCTTTCGACTTCCTCTTTTATCTTTGAGAGAATTTCTGGTGCAAACCGTCTTGGATTCTGTTTGAATGGCTTCTTCCCAGGTTTGATCGGCAACCTATGCTAGACCAATTCTCTACTCAAACCAGGCATCTCATCATAGTCCCAAGCGAAGCAGTGTTTGAATTCTTACAGTAGCTGGGTGACTTCGACCTTAAGTTGTGGGTCAAGATTGGCGCTGACATATGTCGGCCTTCTGGTTGCCCCCTCTTCTAGGTCGATTTCTTCTAATGGATCCTGTGCTAGCATCTTAATGTTGTGCCCCCTCTGGCCTTGCTCTACACCCTGAACCTTATCAGGTGGTTCTGGGTCGAAGTCCTTACCAGGACCTTCTTGGTGAAATCCAGAATTAGCTTCGCCAGCCATGTATTCATTAGCAACTTCCAAAGCCGCTTGTAATTTGGTTTCAGCCACATAGGCCGAAATTCTTCTCAATGCTTCGAACTCAGTCATTGTCACTGAATTTACTTCCCCATCCTGTGGGGTCTACTGGAGGCATGCCAAGGTATAGGAGCCTTTCTCCTGGCACCTCCTTATCCCAACGGAAATCTTCGACGGGATGTAAGTGCAACGAGCAAAACGTCTCATCATCTGGGACGAACTCAAAATCTGCTGGGCCGCAAAGGCCAATGTGGGCCAGGTGCTTGTCGAACTGTCTTCTGTCAACATGATTTATTGGTGCTTTAAAATACCCCTGATTAGGTTCAATGTTCTCGACTATGCCATCTGGCCTCCAGATGGTAACTCGTTGATGCATCGAAGATGGCACTGCACCGATGCCATGTATCCACTCTCTTCCTAAGAGCAGATTGTAGTTGGCTTTTGTTTCCACTACCATGAAGACAGTAGACCTAGTGATTGTCCCAACTGTCAAGTCAACTTGTATCACACCCAGTGTAGAGCCAACTTTTCCTTCTGAGTTTGAAAGGACCATATTATATGGCTTAGTATCAGTGTCATACTTGCCAATCTTGTTCAATAAGAAATGTGGCATTAGGTTTACTGTTGCGCCACAGTCCACTAATATCTTGTTCACCGGTACATTCTCCATCTTCCTAGTGATATAGAGAGGCTTTAGGTGACCTTTCATCGCCTCTGTGGGTCGCTTGAAGAAGGCGTTTTGCTCCTCAACGCACCCATTATTCATAATATAGTAGCACACAGGCTTGTGTGCTGCCATCTCTGCTTCAGTGCAGGCATCCAAATCTTCGACCTCTGTAATTTGGTAGAACTCCCTAGGCATTACAGACACCACATTAACTATGATGTCAAGAGAAGCCTCAGTTTCAGAGTCGAATTTGTCTGTCATTTCCTCATCATCTTCGACAGTCTTTTCATGTTTATCCTCTTGAGAGGAAAATAATTTCGCCCAACGGGCACTTTTTCAGCAATCTTAATTTGGTCCCCACCATCATTATTAGTAGGGACATTAGTACTAGACTCTCCCTGACCCTTCGACTGGGCCTCCCTGAGAGCTTTCCTTCTGCGTTGCTCTCTCCTCCATTGTGACCGAGTCATCGAATTCTTCCCCTTGTAGTTTTGGGAGATGTAAGCCGATTTGTTAGAAGTCTGAGACTCCTTTCGATACTCAATTGAGGAACCTCTATTCACGTCAAACTTCTGCCATTTCTTCTGCCCTTTTTCCCAACCTTCGACAGGTTTCATCCAGCTTCCCATTGGTGCATTACTTGTTGGTTTGAAAGTGTTAGGCCTGGCGCCTGGGAACTGGGCTTTTCCTCCTGTCTGTTTTGAAGAGGACCTTCTAGGGTTAAAACCCCTTTGACCTTGAGCTGCTCTTTGCTCCCTTCTTTATTTAGCCTTCCTAACCACTTCCAGATTATGGGCAGCCTTTTGGTTGAAGATTGCACTGCATCTGGGGCACAACATAACCCCTGATCCCTTCTTCTGGCAGCGGTGGAGGAAGTCAGTGATGGTTTCTTCTTGTTTTGGGTACGCCAACTTGTTGTATTCTTCTTGGCGACTTGCTTCATCAACCTCCATGGCCTTTTGTTATGTAATTTCGACCATATTTATGTCCATGTCGACATTATCACTCAAATCTAACTTGCAGAAGTCCACGTCAAGGCCTTCAGCAGCCTTGTCCATCTTAATGAAACTATCAGCAATTTCTTTAGTAACCAGCATCATGTTGGAATCCTTAGTGATCCCGTCATCCAGGTCATCAGTAGCCCTGTCGAAGCCGTCAGCGGCCTCACTCATGAATTTCTCCATGTTACTCATGTCAAATTCTTTAGTAACTTTGACTAGAACAACATCATTGGCGAAATCCTCAGTAATTTCCACCATGTTGATCGAGTAGTCGAGGTTTTCAGCAACTTCGACCATCTGCACCTCTGTGGGCTCAGCATAATGGGCATCTGCTGTCTGCAATGGATTAGAGTCAATTTTCATTTGACCTTTGCTCTTCTCTCCGAATTTTAGCCTGCCCTCTTGAATAGAATTTTGCACCAAATCCCTGAAAAGAAAACACTGAGAAGTTTTATGACCCAAAAAATTATGGTACTTACAAAACCCTATCTTTTTCTTTGTTCTAAAGGTGGCATTTTAGCGCCAGCAGGCACTATCATTTGTCCATCCTTAACTAACAAATCAAAAATTTCATCACACTTAGTGACGTCGAAAGTATATGTTTTCTTTGAGAATCTATCATTCTTTTCATATTCGACAGGATTTTTCCCATTAGAATGAGCTAACATTTTACAAGCATACAGAGGACCCTACTTTAATTCAGCAATGTCTATCTCATTTTCGTTGAAATACAATGGTTCATCATATAAACCTTCGACATCCTCATTATATTCAACATAGGCTACTTTTTTACTCTTATTAAACTTAGCCTTTTCGTCTTTCAAACGTTCTAACTGTCGAACCCTATCAGCCAGTTGGGCCATATCCCTCAAATATTGGGTATCCAACTTCTTTCTAATAGAGTAATCAAGGCCACCAACGGCCATTTCGACCAGTTCATCTTTTGGCAATTGTGTAAAACACCTAGCCTTAAGTAAACGAAACCTATTCAGGTAATCATCTACTGGCTCAGTAAACTTTGGTTTGATATTAGCCAACTCTTTCAAACTGATTTTGGTTTGCCCCATATAGAATTGTTCATGGAATAAACGTTCTAACTGGGTCCAATTACAGATTGAGTTAGGGGGTAAGGTTATAAACCAAGTGAAAGTATTTTTGGTGAGAGAGCTTGGGAAATATTTTATCCTAAGGCTTTCGTCACTTACAATCTCTCCTGCTTCGATCATATACCGGGCCACATGTTTGACAGGAGATTCAGTGGTATCTCCTGAGAATTTACTAAACTTTGGGACTTTCGTCCTAGGAGGTAATTCTGACTGGAGAATGTAATCCACTATAGGTGAAGTATAATTTGGCCTAGTAAAGCCAAAATTCATCCCATTTCGAGCCATTATCCTTTTGACCATGGCTGCTAGGTTGTTATTTGCTGCTACGTTGTTACGCCGAACATGTTGTACAACGTGGTCAGCATCTTGGTTTCTATTTACCATAACTACATCTGGTTCCCTCTCCGCAGGAATTGGCACTTGGTTCCTAGGTGGTTCAACTCTAGGGGGTTCGACTATCTCCTGATATTCTAGATTCGCCTTAGGTGTATTCCCTGGGTTACGCCGTGGAATATTTTCCACAACAGTCGCCCCTCGTACAGGGGCTGACACACCCATAAATTCTACCAAGCGTGCCAATTGCGCTGCAAGTTGTTGGTTAGTTTGGGTAGTGCTCTGGATTAAGGGCTAGAAAATTTCCCCCATAGTTTGGGATAAGGTATGCACCATTTGTAGGTTACTCTCGTCCATTTGCTGTCTCAAACATGCTATAGAGGTATTTCTCAGACTAGGACCTTGGACGGAGTATCCCACACCTACGCTTTGACTGTTTTGACCCACATTTATCCCATATCCTGACCCTTGTAATGGCAAAGGCATTACATTTTCTGAGAATACTGGGGGGGCACTTTGGAGGCTTTGCATCACTGATATTGACATTCCATAAGGTGGATTCCTTGGCAATGGTTGTGAAAATCCTGGAGGGGGAAAATGCCTAAACGTCGCAGTTCCTCCTGGTGGAGTTTGGGGATTAGATCCTTGTGGCCCAATGTACTCCAGAACGGTTTGAGTATAAGCCCTTGTATATGTCGACCCTGGACCTGCCATTGATGGCATTGGTTCAGACATAACGGGAGGTGGTATTGGCCCTCCTGTCGAAGGGACTGAGGGTGGCACCACATCACTCCTAGACACATTTTGAGGGTTAGTGGTACTAGGCTGGGCGTTTGAATTACTCGATTGAGGGATAGAACCACTCCCTTGAGGGTTTGGATTATTTGGCTGACTAGTGTTCGTCACCATTTTTCTAGTGTATCTTCTCCTTGGTCTCTCTTCTTTTGTAGTGGAAACTTTTCCACTTCTCAATAACATGCAACGAAGTTTTTCTCAAAGAAAAGACTAATAAAATGCAGATTTTCAAAAACTTAGAAAAATCTTTATAGAAGTTATCACTGTCCCACTGGGCGTGCCAATTTGTTTACTGTGAAAATTGGTAAACAACCGCTGATCTTCCAAATCTAACTTTGGTGACTCACAGGATCGATCAGATTGATCCTAGGACATGTGCTAACAATTGATTTAAAGTAAATTCTAAAGAACTAAACACTTCGACAGTGTGCATAAAGAAAGGTTCGTCGAAAGTGTAATTTAAAGGTATGTAAAAATGTTAAGTTAAAAGGCTGAAAATGTAAGGTTAAGATCAAAAATAGGAAAGTAAGACAAAGTGCAGAAACATAACTTGCATCAAATAAAAGATAAGTTCTTAATGAAAGGTTGAAGAAAATTGCATTGAAAATATAAATGGTGTTTACATCACGTACATTCTCACAAGACTCTTTTCTCTACACGCGGATACTTTGAGTAAATTTGGAGTAACTTGTACAAAGTGAACACAACACCCCCGATTCCTATTGCTATAACCCCTATTTATAATAATAAAACTATCTGCTGTTAACTGCCTGAAACAATTAACATATGACAAGTGTCGCTCTGCATGCTTCTGTCCCTTGGATATTCGCCACTTGTCCTTTTCAGGAGTGGACAAGAAAAACTACTCCCTCCTTTATTTGAATTCAAATTCCTTAGCATCGGACATCATCAGTATTCTCGGTCGAAGGTGACTTCCCAACTCTTAGAAATATTTTCTAAGTCCCAAGCATATCCTTTCCTTCTATGAGCACCTTCGACTCAAACTCACTTATGAGGATCCAGTCGAAAGCTTCTTTAAACCTCTTCAAAGAGTTTAACATTCCAATCAATACTTCCAACTTAATATAGGCGTCGAATTTATGAGCTAACAACTAGATAACCATTGTGATATATACACCTTAATTTATTATAAATTATGTGGAATTCTTATTTCGCCAATGCTCACTAAACATATAACCTTTCAATCTGAATTAGAACATTATAATATGACAAATTAAGTTATATTAGAAGAACAAGTTCACTTTCAATGCTTGACAAAAGTTCTTTAACTCCTTATCCGCATTTCGTTCTTTAACAGTTAGAACTTTGTTTAATGATTTTTGGTTCTTTAATTGCCATTGCCTTCACCTTTAGTTTATTTTGAAAAACATTATTTACTTTGCAAACAAAATTAGAGGTGGAGAGAGAGGCGGTTGAAGAACTACAATCATTAAATAATGTTCTAACAGTTTAAGAACAACACGCAGACAACAAATTGAAGATTTCTTTTCAAGAATTGTGCATGTACTTGTTTTCTAATCTAACTTTATCTATCATTTTACAATTTTCTAATGCAATATGAAAAGTTATACATTTGGTAAGGGATTGAAAAAACACTCAACCACTTAAGATATAATAAACTCATATTTTGAACAAATATTAACAACAACATTCTTCAAAAACATTCATCAACAATAAACCATAAACAATATAAACGATACAACAAACATATCAAGTCATAAAATATTTTTGAAACGTGCATGTCCCATAATGGCGTGTCCATAATGAAAGAAGGATGAAGCTGAAGCTAGAGCTGCAAACTTGTGTCTATTTTGAATGGATGTCATTATGGATCTTTCACACAAGTTTGCAACGCTCACTTTAGCTCTGTCCTCGTTATTGAAACAAGCATCCGTACCTACAATTCAAAACAAGCAGAAAGTTCAAACATTATGAAACAAGCTATTGAAACATAAATAATAATGCATAAATAGATCTTGAAACAAAAACTATAGTGACTATAAACATGTATGAAAGAAGGATGAAGTTGAAGCTAGAGTTGCAAACTTGTGTCTATTTTGAATGGATGTCATTATGGATCTTTCACACAAGTTTGCAACACTCACTTTAGTGTTTTTCTCGTTATGATAACAAGCATCCCTACCTACAAGTCAAAACAAGCAGAAAGTTCAAACATTATGAAACAAACTATTGAAACATAAACAATAATACATAAACAGATTTTGAAACAAAAACTATAGTGAATATAAACCTGTAAAGTAGCTATTGGCTAAGAT
The DNA here is from genome assembly GCA_022829125.1 of Lathyrus tuberosus. NCBI lineage: Eukaryota > Viridiplantae > Streptophyta > Magnoliopsida > Fabales > Fabaceae > Lathyrus > Lathyrus tuberosus. The sequence goes on along the minus strand of JALAZF010001148.1, from coordinate 29,288 downwards.
TTGATGCAACAAAGGTATCCTTCGAAGAAGACGAGTTTACTGTATAAATTTGGGGTTTTCATATGAGTGAAATGATTGACATAGATGATAGGGTTTTGTATTGAGAGAGACGAGTGAAAGAGATGCTAGAGTTTTGTTTTGAGAGAGACATATGTTATGTACTGAAGCGAGAGATAATTTCTCTTATATATAAATAAGTACAAATGTTTTGAAACTTACACCACAATTGATTATAAAAAAACATGGTGATATACAAGGTCAATCCCATTATGTTACGATAAATGGAAAATTGTTGGTGTTGAGATTCAAACCATTTTACTCCAGGTACATTTTACTATGGTTGGTACCTATGACCGTTGTGAAATGTCCTTTAATAAATACAAAAAAAAAAACGCCCAAAAACTATTATCACGGTTAACAAGAAGACTGCTGTAAAATTAGTGTTATTAATGGTCTATTTTCTAGTAGTGATTGAGTTTCAAGTGTGAGTGGTAAAATCTCACAACAATTAGGAATGAATGAAATGTTGGATTTATAAGAGATATGACTAGTAACCCCATTGTCTTAAGGTTTTGGATGGATATGTAGCGTAAAAGTCTCTTGAAATTATGACAGTTTGACTCATTAACACTTACGCGCCTCACTCACCGGACTTCCCCAACACTTGATAATGAACTGGTGACAAATGGCTAGTTTGATCAAAGAAAAATTCTTAGAAGATTGATTAAAAAAAAAGAGAGAGTATGTTTTGTGCTATAAATGTTTTTAAATACAGTTAATTTATTTAATTAATGAATTTAATTAATAAGATAATTATTTATATAATATAATTTTTAAATTAAAAGAATACATCATATAAACTCCGAAAATTAACTTTTCCACTTTTACTCACTCATCCTGTCATACTTCTCTTATTTAAATTAGCCATATTTACCGTCTCTTCTTAACACTATCACTTTTTTCTTTGAGAGTTTCTTAATACACCACCCATATTTCTTAGACACTACGTGAAATTTCGTTTTTGTCCTCAATTTCCAGATGTGCACATCCGGACGCACCATTTTTTTGAGAAACGTTGGTTTGTTCTGGATGTGCAAATCTGGACGCACCCTTTTTTAAAATTTTTCAGTTTTTTTCGGATGTGCACATCAGGAAAAATTTCTGATCTGTAAATCCGGAAAAAATCAAAAGAATTTCATAAAATCATTTACTTCTAAATATAATTAAATTCAATATAATTAAAATCCAACATAATTAAACTTAATATGAATTTTTTAATATAATTAAATCCAATTTAATTAAATCCAATATAATTAAAATTAATATGATTTTTTTCTAAATGATTAATATGGTATTTACTTCTAAATGATTTTTTATATTGAAAAAATTAATTTAATTATATTGGATTTAAAATTATATGGTATTTACTTCTAAAATTGGATTTAATTATATTGGTATTTGAAATTATATGGTATTTACTTCTAAATTATATGGTATTTACTTCTAAATTATAATTAAAATTATATGGTATTTACTTCTAAAATTAATTTAATTATATTGGATTTAATTATATTGGATTTAATTATATTGAAAAAATGATATTAATTTTAATTATATTAGATTTTAATTATATTGGATTTAATTATATTTAGAAGTAAATGATTTTATGGAATTCTTTAGATTTTTTCCGGATTTGCGGATCAGGAATTTTTTCTGATGTGCACATCTAAAAAAACTGAAATTTTAAAAAAAAAGGGTGCGTCCGGATTTGCATATCCGGAACGCAAGAGTATTTTTATCAGCGCACATGGTGCCTAAAAAGGTTGGGTGGTGTGTTAAAAAATTCTCTTTTCTTTTTACAAACATCATTAGTGCATCACCGAAATAAAACAAGAGAAGGCGGAACTTTACATGATATAAGGAGCCTGAGAAAATGACCTTTTAGAATGAAATATATTTTGTGTGTGTGATGTATTTGATTTGCTTAAGGCTTCACTGTATATTTGTTAGAGATGTGTTAATGTTGGAGTTTATTATTCTTTAATGCATAATTTTTTTCTAGTAATGTCAAGAAAGTGTTAACTTAACGGTAATTTTGTTTTCTTCTTTTGGGTACATTACTAAGCAGCCTGATCATAAAACAGATGACATATTATTAGTTGGCTTACATGTATCTAGTCATATGATGCTAAAGCAGTTGCAAAACAATAAACTAACAATCGATTAGTTAGATGAAATACACATCATTGTAGAGGTTATTTTTTTATGCACCCTAAACATAATTGTGTAGGCACATAACCTGCCGGATCAGTGTTTGTGAAGTGCCAATGTACTTGATTATACACATAAATATTAGCTATGACAGACACAAGGTTAATATTGCAGGCTATATCAAGGTTGATGAGGTGACACGCATGCATCAATCTATGCTTCAACAAAATCAGCTCAAATGTTTTAAGAACCAAACCAAATATCAAAGCCCACAAGACCTCAACCAGATAATGAAACAATATGAAATTGCAATTGAACCACTCATAGCATCAAACTGCTTCCTTCTTCTATTCTGCATCAGTTTTGTTACTAAACTAAAACCATTGTTAAATGGAAATTTGAAGTTCCTGTAAAATGGAAAATGATGATATTTCATTAATTACAGCATTGTTATATTATTATTTTTTTATTTAAAATAGTATAAATCGATCATATGTCAAGCAAGCATGTTATATATCAGCATTTGGAAATACACACAATTGTTCACTTCAACAGTCCAATAGCTCTTCGTTAGCACTTAGCAACTAAAATTAACAAAAATGTTTTTACAGAGCAAACGGGGCCTAAAAGACTAGCAAGATATTAGAATTTTCCTTAATTTCTAGTTCTAGGCTTATAATCTAGTTGTGTTCTCTCATGCAATGTTTATGTATAAAATTCTTAAAATCTCCGAAAGAATAATTCCTTGATATGAAGAAGAAAACTTGGACCCTTCCTGATTATCGGTAGTTTGATTATCGGACAAGTAATTTATGAAAACAACATATGGGAGAGGAACTCACTTTCAAAAAGTTGGAACTAAGCTTTCAACATAATTCTTGGCAGACAGCCAGCATACAGAATCACTAGTTTGATTATCGGTAATAGTTCTCATTTGAATAACTTGTGTTCGTTCCACTCTGTTATTTCTACGGTTATAGAGAATTGCTTGAAATTCTTGACTGCTCATAATAACCAGTGTATCGCCATCTTTAGAGAGAAGCAATGGCACCAATTGAAAACCAGCCTTCATCACACTGTCATTAATGTCATATTGTACTTGAAGATTGAAGTAACTAATTTTAAGAAATTGAGTCCAAGACTCTTCAATTCCGAATTCCTTCATCTGCCATATAACAAAATCAGTTTCCCTGTAACAGTAAGAAAAACAAAGGAAGCCCCCCAAAACACCAACAGTTGGCTTCATAAGAGGAACTTCATCAAAACCCCGAGGCGGCAAGTACCGGCTGTATGTCTCTGTCTCCAAATCAAGTGAAAGAATAACAAACTGCTCAATGGTAATATCCTTATAATTGTACGAAAGGGCATTGTTGTGAGTGGCCAACCAATTAAAAGTGCCACTGAAATACTTGTCATCCGTATAATGGTACAAATGAAGAGGAATAATTGGGAAACTTTCAATGTTTCTCCAAACATGATCGCCCAATTGGAGAACTTTCACTTCGGTTGTCAATGAATAATGAAAGTATCGGAACGCGACCACTTTATAAGTGTTTGTTTTATCGCAACCAAATGCATAGCAGAAAGGAGGCGAACTGAAAAGTTGAAAATCAGAACCAAATTTTTGAAAAGTTGTTCTAGTGGCTGGGTTCCACAAACGAAACCAGGACTCTATATACGGATTGGCATAAGAATGAGCGGATAAAAGAATCAATCCATTGCAAGAACCGATTATACGAGAACATCCTTTGTTGTCCAAATGATAGTAAGGATCATCAGGAAGGATGAATGACGGGTTATCGATTAAACTGCGCAGAGAGTATGGAAGGAGACTGTAATCAACCTCAGATTCAAAGTCAGAGCCGTAGTGAGACTCTTTGGGAATATTCTTAACGTGATGTGTGATTAGTGTGAAGAAATCATTTCGTGAAGATGATCTATTAAGATGCAATTTGACAAAGATGGGATTGGAAATGAAAGTGTTACAAGACTTATTAACGCACCGGAATCGTTGAATGGATTTCACTGGAAGAGCGGAGAAGATCTCACTGAGGAGATCGTTCGGAAAAAACATAGCACGCGGAGATGTGGTTGAACTGGAAGGCAGCTTGTTCTTCAGAGGCTGTAATAGTGAAAAAATGAGATCCAAACAGTATTTGTTTTAGCTTTCTCTTAAAAAAAAAGAATTTTTTTGGTTAATTTTTTGTACCCATTATTTTTTATTAGGTACCGATCATTTTAGTGTAAATTCTCTGATATTTATTAATTTTGGTTAGATACAGATATCTTAGTGCAAATACATTTAAAATTATAATTTATTTTAATTAAAATAATAATATTAATATATAATATAAAATTAAATATTATTGTTCATTGAGTGAAAGTATTGGTATTCAATTAAATCTAAAGGTATATATTTTTTAAATTATTTTTTTAAAAAGTATTAAAAAAATTAACTTAAAAAAATTAATTTTTATTTCCAGTAACATATACATTATTTTGAAGATGAAAATATATTTAGAATAAGATTATTTTTAAAAAAAAAATGAATCTTAGAATAATTTTTATGAAAAGTTATTCAAAATAATTTAAAATTTAAATGATTTTTTTTTTAATTTTAAAGTTGTATTTAAATAAATCTTTATAAATATTTATTAAACAAAAATATATAAATTTAAAAAGTTATTAAAAAAACTAAAACAAATAGACTTTAACAACAAATTAATTACACTATTGGGCCAAAATATAATCATAAAAATGGGGTCAAACTTAATAAAAGAACAAAACTATAACAATTACCATGATAATAAATTTAAAAATACAATTGACTATTAAAAAATTGTGGCACCTAATAAGCGCTTAAAAATTTTAAGTAAAAATTGATTGTTTTTTTTTAATTAATTGATGTATCTGCTCTATTTTATATATATTAGTGGCACATTGAGATGAAAAAAAAAAGTCAAATTCGTTTATAATAGGAATCAGGAGAGAAAATATATTATTGTTCATTGAGTGAAAATATTGGTATTCAATTAAATTTACAGGTGTATATTTTTAAAATGATTTTATTAAAAGTATTAAAAAAATTAACTTTAAAAAAAAGGTTAAATTATAGTTTTTGTTCCCTTATTTTGGTTTATTCACGGATTTAGTACCCCATTTTCGTTTTAAAAAGTTTTGGTCCTCTATCTCAATTTTGTTCCAAAAAATACTTATGTGATTTTTTTTTAACAATGTGTCATATTTTTTTTTATGCCATGTCATTATTAATAACAAAAAATAATTATTTAATTTAAATGTAATATTTTAAATTGGTGTGTTCTTTGTTGCCCTAGCTTTCTGAGTCTTCACATCACCTACCATGTTCTTCTTTGTTTCACATTGCCTTCTTTGTTTCAACGATGTTCTTGTTTCATTCATTATTCGCGTTTCAAGCGGTTATGGGTTTCGAGTATATGCAAATATCAAGTTCTTCTTTTCATTCTAGGAGGAGAAGGATCCACTGTTATTGTCGATTGTATTCACCACTTGTGACTACGTGGACATCTCAGAACCCAGGGCGAAGGTTCTATGGTTGTGGGTTGTACAAGGTACATTTAAATCCCTAATTGTTAGTTTGTAGATTCATCTTTTAAAGTCAAATTTATGGGTTTTCCCTAACTTTCACGTGTTTTTTGTATTATTCAGCTACAAAGAAGGAAATGATGTTCATTTTTTGACTGGTACGAGCAAATTTCAGACCGGTCACAGGAAGTGATTAACTCACTTTTGAAGAAGGTTAATGAGTTGAAGAAAAAGGATGGTTTAGCTAAGAAGATTGATGATGAATTCAAAAAGAATATCAAAATTTTGGTTATTGCTTTGGTTTTGTCCTGGGTTTTGATCATTCTATTATTGATCACAAAAAACTTGATGTAATTATATTGAACAAATTGTGATGATGTTATAGTTATGTTACTATCAGTGTATTGTAATGAGGGTTATTTGTAATGTTACTCTAATTTTAATGAGGTTATGTTGTAAACTCAATGTATAATGAGGTTAATTTATAATTTTAATGTTATTTAATGAAGTTATGTTGTTATTCTGTTAACTGACATAAAACATTGTTAACTGATGCATAATGTTTTTTCATTGTAAACTCATTGCTTTGACATAAAAATAAGATAAATTTGTAAACTCAATGTATAATGAGGTTAAGTTGTAATGTTAATAGTATTTGAATGACGTTATGTTGTTATAAGGTTGTCTTTTTACTGACATAAAACACAATGTTAACTGATGCATAATGTTGTTGTCATTGTAAACTCATTATATATTATGTTACACAATGTTACCTGATGCATAATGTTCCTGTCATTGTAAACTCATTGGATATTATGGGGTAACTATTATAAGACATACATAATATGTGAGAAAACACTAATACTTCATTAATAATGGGTGAATTACAAAGAGTCATAATAGGTTTAACAATAAAAATGTTATCCATTACACAAAATAGTCAACCTGATTCTACAGTAGTCAAACCATTACACATAAAAAAGGACATTTGACAACATGTTCTATGAAATAGTTTCTTGTGTTTGGGGCGCTTTTGATCCTTGTGTAAACATAGTCGTTGATTCTTTGGTTGTTGCCTTCCTTTGCTTCTTAGCCTTGTTAACCTTGTTACTACCTTTTGCTAATTGTAGATTCGCCGATGTTTTCCCTTTGCAAGTTCTTGAATTGTATCCTAAAGTCCCACAACTTTTACACTTAACAGTGGTCGAGTTTCTTGGTAGTATATTGTTTGAAGTTGGTTCGTCATTAGCCCTGTTTCTTTTCTTCTTAGGTCTACCCGAAGCTCTTTTTATAACCGGTTGATTAATTTTTTCCCCATTAGTTGCAGGTCACAGTCTTGGTCCATTAGATGGGGGCACAATATACAAATAAGTTACCAAGAAGCTTGACTTCCTGAAACATTATGTAACACATACATTAGTTCAAATAATGCAGTTTAAGCATACTTCAATTTCAGTATGATACACAAGTAACTTCAATTCAATATGATACACTAAGACAATTCAGTTTCAGTATGATACCTCAGTTCAAGTATACATCAATTCAAAATGATACACTAAGTATAATTGATCGTACCTGGATCAGAATGTTTGAAAGTGGCCAACCGTATCTGGAATGACTGCTACTTCAGTGATGATGCAAGACAACCGGGGGGGGGTGTACCTGTAGGACACTCTGATGCTTAAGTCAGTGAGTGCACAACAAATACAGAGAGTATGAATGAGAGTATGAAGTTAACTTAACCTGACCCTCTAAAGTGAGAGGGTATTTATAGGAGACCCTCAGCGCGTGGCCAACGGTTATTTGCAACGGGTGGGACCAGCGTGTGACCCATTCCAAGTAACTGCTAGGGGTTTACGTGTAGTAATAATGACCAGCTCGTGGTCAACACCCTAGTGTAACTGTCCTTTTAATATCATTATTAGACGGTTACGTGAAACGTATCTGTGTAGATAAGACCGTTAATGGTCTCCTCGGGGAAGAGTCTATAGTGTCGAGGAGATGTGGTGGTCGCGGTTTGGACCTGGTTTAATGGAGGCGAACCATGTATGTCGAGGACCTACGAGTCAGCGGGGATTAGGAGTGTTCTCGCGGGGAGAAGCTAATCTGTCGAGGAGGTCCTCATCTGGGTGTGATGTCTTCCATTGTCCTCGGATACTCGAGTGTCCTCGGATTCTTGAGGTGCTCGACAGGCTTTTGGTCTTGAGTATGGTAGTCATGTGTCCTTCTCTAGGACTTTGTTGGGTTTCCTCATGTTGTATGGATTGGGCCTGTTTGACTGTAGGAAATCTCGGCCCAGTCCAGAACAGGAGCCCCCCCAAGTCGTTGCTTTGAGGCATCAGAGGAATGACTTGAGGGTTAGTAACCGTGTCGGGGAAACGCCAAGGGATGATCCGAGGAGGATATCAGCATGGTCGAAGTTTTCATGACATTTGGGGCATGATGGTTTGCGGACAGTTATCATGAGGCGGGTACCGACGGTTTGCGGGCAACGAAGAGTTGCATCTGGTAGAGGTGTCGTGGAGATGAGAAGTTTTCGTTTGAAACGATTGAAAGGACACGCGTGGGGTTTTTGATAGGTGTCAGTGTGCCACGTGTCACTAGTCATCATTGCGTAGGGTGGCTGCCTAGGGTAGAGTACTCGAGTGTCGTAGGTTTCTCGAGTTCCGTGGTTTCTCTATAAATACTCTCCCTTTCCTTTCTTTCTCATTTTTCGCTCTTTTGTTCCAGAATTGTTTCTTCTTTTTTCTCCGTTTCCTCATCTTTTGCTTGCTACCGTCAACCACCGTAAGTTCGCCGCGAACCGCCGTGCTAGGCCGTGCCTGAACCCTAATCCACCATTTACAAGGTATTTTCTTCAAAACTGTTGTTTCTTTGGGCATTTTCTTTCGACATTGTTGTTTTCCCTGGTATTTTCTTTAAGTTTGACTTGCTTGAAATCATTTCTCTGATGAACTGGTGGAGTTCTTATGAGGAATGGAAAGATCCTTGGCGATTACGGCAAGGATCTTTGGCTGTTTCAAGAGAAAAAGTGTATGAAATTTTTCTCTGTTTCTGTTAACTAACTGAGGAGCTAGATGAATATTCTGGGGATTTGTAGGAACTTTTTGGGGATTGTAATGGACATCGTGGGGACCTGATTATGTTTTTGGGTTCTCAACAATTACTCCCTTTCGTTGATTTCACGGGGAAAGGGGCAAGATTGTCTGGGGGAGCGACGAGTTCCCCGAGGGTTTCTGTTATTCGTCCCCAAAAGGTTTGTTTGGTATGACTCGTCGAATTCACATGTTCCCTTCTGTTTTTCAGGTTAATGGACAGATTGGCTGCTGAAGTAGCCGTGGGTGAATTCAAGGAGGATAGCCAAGTTGAGGTCCCGATGGCCCATATGGCTTTTAGGCAAGAGCGTCCTCTCGAGGACTGGGTATGTGATGAGGCCCTCACCATGTGGTCTGTCTTTACATTCCCCGATGAAAATGGGTTTTGCACTGTTGAACATAGGTTGTGTAACGCCCCAGTTTTGTGTGAGTTTTATTTAATCGAGTCGTTTTGATTATTTGATTATTATTTTATTATTATATTATTTTATTATTGACTTTTATTTGGCAATATATTATTTTTCATCGTTGTTGATGTTTTATCGCATTTTGAGAGCGTTTGGGAGATATTCGAGCTGAGGGGTATTTTGGTCTTTTGCTTGGGTAAGTTTATGTTTTTATATAAATAGAAGGAAATAGAGAGAAAATGAGAGAAAGAAGAAAAGAAGAAAGAAGAGAAAGAGAAAAGAAGAGGAAGAAGAGAGAAAAGAGGAGAAAGTGGGAAAAATCGGGAAAAGCTCCGTTTCAAGCGCGAATAACCGGGTAAGGGTGTGAAATATTGTTATCCTAACTTTGTGTATGATTATGTACGTGTTTTGTGTGGATGTTTTGGTTGGTATTCCATATTTTTCCGTTTAGGTCGAATTGGACATAATCGATAGAAATTGATGTTTTCACGGATGAATTTCGAAATAAATTGCGTAGATTAGTCGTATGAGGTTAGGCCGAGATTATAGAAACTCGTTTGGTTGAAATCGGTTGATATTATGAGTTTTGACATTTTTGGGGTTTTGAGAATGTGAGATTTTGGTGAAAATCGAATGTTGTGGAATCGGTGTTTTTTTATCCTAACATGTTGGTATGTATTTATGGAGGATTACCATGTATTTATTCGGAAGAAAGTAATTGAATCGGTCGGGTTTCCGGAGGGTTTTGTGTTGGGGCAGCAGCTTGTTTTTCTGATTTTTAACAGGTACAATCGATTGCAGCAGGATGCAAATCGATTGCACATATGTAAAAGGGCGAAAAATGTGATTTCTGGGGCCGTGCAATCGATTGCACACAGGTGTAAATCGATTGCACTCTGCTGTTCTTTTTCAAAAATTTGGTTTTTTAAAAGTTGCATAACTTTTTCGTCGTTTATCCGTTTTAGCTGTTCTTTATATCGATCTGAAGCTAAAAATATGTTCTATCATTTGGTGAAAATAAATATTATTTTTAGCCGATTTTTGGCCGACTTTACCGATTAATCGTGAATAGTTGTTTTTGATGAAATGAATGTGTGGTTATGAATGTGTTGTGGATATGTTTGTGGAGTGAACCCTTGATTGGGGAATTCTTTGTGAATTGTGGCTCTTTGGTGAATATATGCATTGTTTGAGTTAAATGATAATGCATGTTGATTGTGAATATATGATGAGATGTTGTGATGCGTGGTATTGTCGGGTCTTGATTGGATTGGTGAATTATGCATGATGTATATGTTGTTGTGGAATGAGTAGAATTGTGCAGGTGTGCATGGATGGATAAACATGAATATGTGTGTTTATGTCGAATGATAAGCATTATGAGGAATATGCTTGGTTTTATATATATATGCCTTGCGATGTATATTGAGTGAGATGTGATGATTGTGACATAGTAAACATAATATGTATGTTTATGTGGTATGATGGAATGGTGAGAATATGTGGTATATGTGTATTTTTATGTTGAGATATAAAATTATATGCATTGTTATTATGATAATATTTCTCACCCTTCTGCTGTTTTATGATTCTCTATGAGGCATTGCAGATTAGGTATCTGGTGGTCTTTTGTGAAATGTGTCTTCATTTTCCTTGTTGGTCGGTTGGCTCTGATATGTAGCACCGGGAAGCTAGGACGTTTTGATCTTTTTGTGATACATTTGCATATGTATCTTGCTGATGAATTTGTGTATATAAACATGATGTTGCTTGTGATTCATACTGGATGATGTATATATATGTTGATGTATATATGTGGTTGTTATTCAATATTTTAGATGTTTCCGCTTTTATTCTAAATATTGAGATGTGGGTATAAGGACAGAGATCCTTTGTTGTTTGAAAGTTACCCCACTGTTGCATATCATTTGTTGAGCAGGTGTTGTATGTTTTAATTTCAAGTATAATGTGACATACCTTTTTATACCATGTTGTTTTAATTATACTCTGATCAAATTTTGTATACGTGCCTAAATGATTTATTTGATTATTTGGGGGTATAGAAAGGGGGTGTTACATTAAGTGGTATCAGAGCCAGTGTTGAGTCAGTTGTTGAGTCTGTTGGTGTGACAGTTGAATACTATCATTGTTGTTTGTCCCTTAGTACGTGATATGTGTGTGAAACACTGTCAGTGCTTTCTGGTTTTCTAATCCTTTGTTTTCAGGAATTAGAATGAGATAAGTGGGGGAGAAGTTGGTACTTCTCCATGTTGCTTCAGGTGTGGAGCGCTGGCTCAGTGTGTTGTGAATTGCAAGATTGTAAGTGTTGTTTGGACAGTGTTGTTCCTGATTCCATAAGAAATGCGGAGGTAAGGTTTAGGTCAACTAAGGATTTGTGCCTTAGGTAGTTTTGTGTATGGGATGCAAGAAAGGCTATAATAGTTTGGTAAAGACGGTTTATGCCCCATCATGATTGTCGACTGTCTATTGGCAAATTGAGGAACTGATCACCCTTAATCTCTTGTTGATAGCAGACGGAAATTATGTTGGATGGAATAGGCGGGTCTTTCCGGCTTTGATAGTGTGTGAAATGAGTTGTTTGGAATTTAAGGAGATGATTACAGATTGTTTTGATGAGTCGATGAAGATGCTAATATCGGAAGATGAAATGGATTAGGGATTTGGAGTCTTTGGAGTTTTAAGGCATTAATGGAAATTGTGAGGAAACCCTTGTGGGTGGATGTAACATTGTGTTTGAGAATTCTTTTTGGTTGGTTGTTGATACATGTTGGAATTGCAGAATTGGACGGTCAGGAGAAGAAATTGGGTATGGATTACTAACAGTTGAATAAGGTAATGATTGAGAATAAGTGTCCACTTTCATGAACAGATGACTAGAATGGTTTGGTTGAGTTTGAGTGAGTTACAATTGTTTGGAATGTTTGATAAGAGTGGTGAATTGTGTGAGTTGAGGCTTTGATCGATTTAATGTGTCTGGTTAGGTTTGTTATCCTCGGAATACGTTGTTATTTACTCGGTTAAGCTTGTATGTGAGTAACCAGTTACCCAGTGAAAAGTTTTGCAAAAGCTTTAAGGATTTATATCTTTTGGATTTTGGTTGGGAATTGCAACGTACAGTGATGATATTTGGTGTTAGTAACGCGTCTCTAATGTTTATGGAGTAGAGGAATCGTATCTTCCATATTTAATTGGATAAGTTCGTAGTGGTTTCGATTGAGGATATTTGGATTTGCTATAAACTCAGAGGAAGAATGAGTAAAGTGTTTGAGATTTGAATTACAAGTGTTGAAAAGAGAAGAAGTTTTATGCTAAGTTATTCGAGTGAGAATTTTGGTTGAAAAGGGTTAGTTTCTTGGAAATGTTATTTCAGATGAGAGTATGGTTAATGGATCCATCGAAAGTAGATGTAGTTCTACATGAGAGGCTCCGAAGTTAGTTAAGGAGATTAGAAACTTTTGGACTCAGTTGGTTGTTATTACAGGTTATGGAAGACTTTGTTAAGTTCGTACTTCTGGTATCTCAGTTGACTTACAAAGGGTGAGTCGTTTGTTTGGATGTTCGTTGTGAGTAAGTTTTGGTGAGCTGGAGTAGAAGTTGTCTACGGTTTCAGCTTTGATTTTGTGTGATCCTAATAAACCGGTTGTGGGGTATTGTGATGTGTCTTTGATGAGTTTAGTCAACGTGGTAATGCAAGAGGGTAAAGTTGTGGCTTATGCTTTACGACAATTGAGGATTTATAAAAGGATCTGTATTATTATGGATTTGGAATTGGTTGCGGTGGTATTGTGTTGGAATAGTTGGAGGTATTATCTTTATGGTTCTAGGTTCGAAGTGTTTGGTAATCGCAAGGATATTGAGTACTTGTTTGGTCTAAAGGAATAGAGTATGAGACAACAAGGATGGTTAGAGTTCGTGATGAGTTATGAATTTGGCTTGGATTATCCTTCGGGGAAAAGCTGTTGTTGTGCCTGAAAAGTTAAGTCAGAAGTTTCTATGCATGTCTGTTTTGATGGTCAGGGAGTTAGAATTATTTGAACAATTCCGAGACTTGTGTATGGTGTATGAGATAACACAGGAGAGTGTGAGGTTGGTAATATTAAAGTGAACAGTGATTTTTGGCGAATATGAGAAAGAGTTAGACTTTGGACGTGAAATTGATAGTTTTGATGGTTGCGAGTAATCAGAGTGCTCAGTGGAAGCGTGAGGTGGCACATTTTGTATTTACGTGTGGGACTTGTAAGAGTTCATACGTTGAACATTGAGAACATGTAGGGATGATTAGACCATTGGACGTTTCAGAATGGAAGTGTTAGGTGAAAGGTTTAAATATTATTCATGGGCTACTATGTAGATGGATGTTTTGATTGTATGTTCGATTGGTGAATCGTAGCATTGTTGTAGTATGGTTGTGTGACAAGGAGGTTGGTGTTCTGGTTTTGTTGATGTTGTTGAGACCTTGTGGTGTCGTGGAACTTGTGTTCTAGTTTGTGTTGTTGCCTCGTTTCCATCGTGATGGTTCGAGTGTGTGTGGCTAATTCTTTGTGGTGAATTAGGGGAGTGTTATCTGTGGTGATGGTAACGATCTTGTTGTGTTTCGGTTCTAGAGTGAACCTGTGTGTTGGTATCGTGGTTTTTCTTGAGTTGTGAGTTGGTCGTCAAGTGCATTGTATGGGCTTTGCATCTTGTCGTTGTTGTCGTCGTCGTTGTCGTGCCGTTGTTGTATCTGCTGTTAGCACGGTGGTTTGTCAGTTGTGTTATTTGTGGTGTGCCTTTTGTTGGCATGTTGGTTTGTTAGTCGGATGCGAGAGTCGTGTCCAGGGTTGTTCGTCTCAGTTATATTTTCGATGACGAAAATGTCTAAGTGGGGGAGAGTTGTAACGCCCCAGTTTTGTGTGAGTTTTATTTAATCGAGTCGTTTTGATTATTTGATTATTATTTTATTATTATATTATTTTATTATTGACTTTTATTTGGCAATATATTATTTTTCATCGTTGTTGATGTTTTATCGTATTTTGAGAGCGTTTGGGAGATATTCGAGCTGAGGGGTATTTTGGTCTTTTGCTTGGGTAAGTTTATGTTTTTATATAAATAGAAGGAAATAGAGAGAAAATGAGAGAAAGAAGAAAAGAAGAAAGAAGAGAAAGAGAAAAGAAGAGGAAGAAGAGAGAAAAGAAGAGAAAGTGGGAAAAATCGGGAAAAGCTCCGTTTCAAGCGCGAATAATCGGGTAAGGGTGTGAAATATTGTTATCCTAACTTTGTGTATGATTATGTATGTGTTTTGTGTGGATGTTTTAGTTGGTTTTCCATATTTTTCCGTTTAGGTCGAATTGGACATAATCGATAGAAATCGATGTTTTCACGGATGAATTTCGGAATAAATTGCGTAGATTAGTCGTATGAGGTTAGGCCGAGATTATAGAAACTCGTTTGGTTGAAATCGGTTGATATTGTGAGTTTTGACATTTTTGGGGTTTTGAGAATGTGAGATTTTGGTGAAAATCGAATGTTGTGGAATCGGTGTTTTTTTATCCTAACATGTTGGTATGTATTTATGGAGGATTACCATGTATTTATTCGGAAGAAAGTAATTGAATCGGTCGGGTTTCCGGAGGGTTTTGTGTTGGGGCAGCAACTTGTTTTTCTGATTTTTAACAGGTACAATCGATTGCAGCAGGATGCAAATCGATTGCACATATGTAAAAGGGCGAAAAATGTGATTTCTGGGGCCGTGCAATCGATTGCACACAGGTGTAAATCGATTGCACTCTGCTGTTCTTTTTCAAAAATTTGGTTTTTTAAAAGTTGCATAACTTTTTCGTCGTTTATCCGTTTTACCTGTTCTTTATATCGATCTGAAGCTAAAAATATGTTCTATCATTTGGTGAAAAGAAATATTATTTTTAGCCGACTTTTGGCCGACTTTACCGATTAATCGTGAATAGTTGTTTTTGATGAAATGAATGTGTGGTTATGAATGTGTTGTGGATATGCTTGTGGAGTGAACCCTTGATTGGGGAATTCTTTGTGAATTGTGGCTCTTTGGTGAATATATGCATTGTTTGAGTTAAATGATAATGCATGTTGATTGTGAATATATGATGAGATGTTGTGATGCGTGGTATTGTCGGGTCTTAATTGGATTGGTGAATTATGCATGATGTATATGTTGTTGTGGAATGAGTAAAATTGTGCAGGTGTGCGTGGATGGATAAACATGAATATGTGTGTTTATGTCGAATGATAAGCATTATGAGGAATATGCTTGGTTTTATATATATATATGCCTTGCGATGTATATTGAGTGAGATGTGATGATTGTGACATAGTAAACATAATATGTATGTTTATGTGGTATGATGGAATGGTGAGAATATGTGGTATATGTGTATTTTTATGTTGAGATATATAATTATATGCATTGTTATTATGATAATATTTCTCACCCTTATGTTGTTTTATGATGCTCTATGAGGCATTGCAGATTAGGTATCTGGTGGTCTTTTGTGAAGTGTGTCTTCATTTTCCTTGTTGGTCGGTTGGCTCTGATATGTAGCACCGGGAAGCTAGGACGTTTTGATCTTTTTGTGATACATTTGCATATGTATCTTGCTGATGAATTTGTGTATATAAACATGATGTTGCTTGTGATTCATACTGGATGATGTATATATATGTTGATGTATATATGTGGTTGTTATTCAATATTTTTGATGTTTCCGCTTTTATTCTAAATATTGAGATGTGGGTATAAGGACAGAGATCCTTTGTTGTTTGAAAGTTACCCCACTGTTGCATATCATTTGTTGAGCAGGTGTTGTATGTTTTAATTTCAAGTATAATGTGACATACCTTTTTATACCATGTTGTTTTAATTATACTCTGATCAAATTTTGTATACGTGCCTAAATGATTTATTTGATTATTTGGGGGTATAGAAAGGGGGTGTTACAGGTTGCTCGGTTTAGAGCAATCCTGGAAAGTGTACCGTCCTAATGAGGACCAGCGTATATGTACACCTTATATGGGACTGCGTTTCCCGGTGTACGAGTTTATGTTTCAAGCAGCGGGGTGGAGGCTCCCCTTCACAGACTTCCAGGTGGGGGTCTTTAAATGGTTAAAATTGGCGCCATCGCAAGTTCATCCGAATTCTTTGGCCTTTCTCCGGGCTTTTGAGCTCGTCTGTAAATACTTGGAGGTCAGGACAACGATGCCCCTTTTCTTCCGAATTTTTCATCTGCAGCGGTCTGCGACTGATGGTCGACACGGCTGGGTGTCGTTCAAACAGAATAAAGCTCTATTTCATACCTACTTGGACTCTGTTCGAGATTTCAAGTGGCGCTATTATTTTGTGAGACCGGTCACTCCCGAGGTTATTAATTCGATCTATGACCGGGTGAATCAAGAAGTGAATGGGCTGTCCACTGAAGTGCTGGTGCCAAAATTCCCCCTCTATTGGACAGAGGAGCATTATGAAGAGGGGGTTGAAAAATATAAAGTGAGGCATAATAAGCTCGATGTCGAGGACCGCGAGGCTTACGACAAGATTGTCGAGTACGTGGAGAGTTTGAATAAAACCTCCGGCGTATCCGAGGGCGGAGAGACCTCGACGGGTGGCGATGAGCAGGTGCAAAAGATCCGTCGCCTGATTAACACTCGTGTCTTGCTCGAGACTTTCTCCGATGAGGAGGCTGTCGATCTTTTAGGTGATGCCCGATCCTCGAGTTATACTTGTCTCTTGTGTGCTCTTCTTGTTTTGCTAATGTTCTCTTTCTTTTTGCAGGGAAAATGGTCAAAGCGGCAGACAGATATGCGAAGTTAAGGGCGAAGAGGGCTAGGGAAGAACAAGCTCGTCTGGTCGAGCAAAGTACCTCTCAGCCTGTCTCCTCGTCGATAGTGCCCGAGAGTGCTCCCTCTATTGCGGTGCCCGATGGTTCTGAGCAAACTCATGCAGCGTTAACCGCACCTGTGACTTTCGAGGAGCAGTCCCCGGGGGGTCAAAGGACACCTAAGCGGGCAAGGACTGCTAGGCCTCTCGTTGTTGACATGGAGGGTACTCCTTCTCCTCCTCCAGCAAGCTTAGAGATTCCTCCGTGTTATCTCCAGCGCCGCTATTTCTCCGAGGCTGTTTGCCCTCGTGTTGGTCCTTCAGAAGTCCAAGCTTTGTTGGGGAGTACTCCGGAGGCGAGGAGGAAAATAATCATGGAGGATATGTCTGTCGTTATGTGGCTTTGTTCGGCTTCCCTTGTTTTGAATGAGGAGAGTTGTTCTGCATCTGAGCTTTCTCGATTGGAGGAAAGGCTTCAGACTTTGGGGGCTGAATTGCTTGCCGTGCAGAAGGATTTGAAGGACTGCAGGGAGCTGAACAAGGAGCAAAGTGAGCAGCAAAAAAGGTCGGAGAGGAAGTTGAAGGAAGCTGAGGATGCGGTGAAGGGCCACCTTGCTCGGGTTGCTGCGTTGGAAGGGGAAGAGCAGCGTCTCAAGGACAAGATAGTTGAATTGGAAGAAGCTGTTCGGCCAGCCGAAAATGAAACTGAGGAGGATAAACAGTTAACCTCTCAAGCAGCTTTGATAGCCAAGCTTAAGGAGGTCGAGAAGGATCTTCGGTTGGCTGAAGATGATGCTCTAGAGTTTGCAGATGTCGGATTCCAAAATGCTGTGGCGCAGCTTAAGCTCCTGAATCCGGACCTTGTAACTGATGGGGCTGATTCCAAGTTTGAGGTGGTCGACGGCATGATTGTGTTGCCCGGGCAAACAGTTAGTGCAGAATAGGAGAATCCCGAGGCAGCCGACGCTACCGTGGAGTGATGATGTATTCAGTTTGGCCTGCGTGCTAATTTTTTGTATTGACTAGCCTGCGTGCCATACTTTTTGATTTGCCTCGCCTAAGAGCCAGGGCTTTATGTAATATTTTAACAATGGGCTTGCCCGGTTTAATACTTAATTTTTGCTTCTTTATCTGATCTGTGTGTGGTATTTTACTTATTTTATCTAAGTTATTTTGAATTTGCTGGATATTTGGGAGTTTGCTCGACTTTAGTGATCCTCGACTGCGAAGAGAGCTGGTCGAGCGGTCAGGGGTTGTACTCCGACCTTTAATGAAGCTAAGAGGTCGATCGAGGTCTTAGTTTCATGGCGTGAACTTCCCATCGCGAGCTGGGTGTTCTGCCTACACGGTACGTCGACGACGGAGCTCGATAGAGTACTCCTCGCCGGGTCAATAGTTCACCGCACACACAACGTGACTTGTGACCTTCGTTAGGGTATAGAGCTGTCGTGCTTGTACCATGGCACGCTCCCCGTAATGGCAACATTTGTACAGTTACATGTGGCATTCAACTGTAATATTGTTTGAGCTTCTCAGCATTCCATGGTCGAGCAAGTTGTTCACCTTGGAGGTTTTCGAGGTAATATGCACCTGTCCCCGTCTTTGCAATGACGCGGTAGGGGCCCTCCCAGTTTGCGGCCAGCTTTCCTTCACGTGAACTTTTCTGATTTCGTCGTAAGACAAGACTGCCTACTGGGAAATCTCGTTTGATGACTTTGTCGTTAAAACGCAAAGTTATTTTTTGTTTTAAAGAGGCTTCTCGGAGGGCCGCGCCCGTCCTTATTTCTTCGACAAGGTCGAGTTCTTCGCGAAGGGCTTCGTTGTTCGCTTCTTCTTCAAGAGGAGCTTCTATCCTTCTCGACGGTTCTCTGATTTCCACGGGGATGACTGACTCGGTTCCATATGTTAACCGAAATGGGGTCTCCCCGGTCGTGGAATGAGGGGTAGTTCGATATGCCCAAAGGATGCTGTGTAGCTCCTCGACCCATCGTTGTTTGGCTTCGCCGAGTCGTCGTTTGAGTCCTCGGAGTATTACTCTGTTCGCAGCTTCGGCTTTCCCGTTGGTTTGTGGGTGCTCGACTGACGTAAAATGTTGTTTCATGCCCAGTTTGGCAACGAAGTCTTGAAAGTTTCCGTCTGTGAATTGTGTCCCGTTGTCTGTGACAATGGCCTGAGGCACGCCGAACCGGGCGAGTATATTTCTCTTGTAAAATCGTAATATGTTGAAAGCAGTGATCTTGGCTAGTGCTTCTGCCTCGATCCACTTTGTGAAGTAATCTACCCCGACGATGAGGTACTTATTTTGGTATGATCCTACGACAAAGGGTCCGAGGATATCCATTCCCCACCACGCAAAGGGCCATGGGGATGTCAATGATTTGAGCTCGTTTGGAGGAGCGAGGTGCATGTCCGCGTGTCTCTGACAATGGTCACACCTTTTGACGTGGTCCTTTGCGTCTTGTTGCATGGTGGGCCAGTAATATCTTGCTCGGATAGCTTTTCGAGCTAAGGACCTTCCGCCTAGATGTTGTGCGTTGATTCCTTCGTGTATTTCCTGGAGAATCTCGGAAACTTTATTTTCCTCGACGCAGCGGAGTAGAGGGATGGAGAATCCTCGATGATATAGCTTACCGTCGACTATCGTGTATGCACATGCCCGCCTTCTAACAATCCTAACCTCTTTGGGGTTGTCGGGCAGTGCGCCCGTCGTCAGGTATTCGTATATTGGGGTCATCCAACAGTTTACGTCCCCGATAACGTTCACCTCAGTGATCGAAGTAGGTTTGTTGATGCTCGGATGGGTCAGTATTTCTTGGATCACTGATTTGTTCCCTCCTTTCTTCTTAGTGCTCGCTAGCTTAGAGAGCACGTCTGCTCGAGTATTTTGCTCGCGCGGGATGTGGGCCACCTCCGCGGAGACAAATTTCTTCAACTTTTCTTGCACCAAGGTTAGGTATTCAATGAGACTATCATTTTTGGCCTGGAATTCTCCCCTAACTTGTGATGCTACGAGCTGAGAATCCGTAAAGATTTTGACTTCTTTGGCGCCAAGGTCTTCCGCGAGTCGAAGTCCTACGAGGAAAGCTTCATATTCGGCTTGGTTGTTTGATGTTTTAAAAGATAGATCTAGTGAGACTTCTATCAAGATGCCTTCTTCGTTTTCGAGGATAATGCCTGCCCCGCTGCCTTTAGCATTGGAGGCTCCGTCGACGTAAATTGTCCATCTTTGGGAGCCATTGGTCGAGGATTCGGGGATTGTCATTTCCGATACGAAGTCGGCCAGTACCCGAGCCTTCAGGGCTTTTCTCCCTTCATATCGAACGTCGAATTCGGATAGCTCGAGAGACCACCGGATCATTCTCCCCGCCATGTCTGGCCGACTAAGGAGCTGTCTGATAGGCTGCTCGGTTCTTACCACTATTGTGTGGGCCAGGAAGAAATGGTGTAGTCTTCTGGCTGCCGTTACGAGTGCCAAGGTGACCATCTCAATCTGTTGGTATCTGAGCTCGGGACCCTGGAGAGCTTTGCTCGTGAAATAAACCGGTTTTTGTCCGTGGGGGTCTCCCGTATGAGGACAACACTTACTGCTTCGCCGGTGATGGCCAGGTACAAAAAGAGTGTTTCTCCGTCGTCTAGTCGGGATAAGACCGGGGGTTGTGACAAGACTTGTTTTAGGTGGAGGAGGGCTTGTTCGCATTCTTCACTCCATTCAAATGTTGCTTTATGTCGAAAAAGTTTGAAAAAGGGGAGTGCGTATTGGGCGGATTTGGCGACAAAACGGGAGAGAGCAGTGAGCATCCCGTTGAGTGACTGTATCGATTTCTTCGAGTTTGGAGTGGGAATTTCGGAAAAGGCCTTACATTTGTCGGGATTTTCTTCAATTCCTCTCTCCGTAAGGTAAAATCTGAGGAATTTCCCAGCTCGAACACCGAAAGTGCACTTGTTGGGGTTGAATCTCATGCGGCATTTCCTCGCTGTGTCGAACACCTTTTTAAGATGGGCAGCATGGTCGACTTCTTCTGCGGATTTGACGATCATGTTGTCCATATAGACTTCGAGCATGTCGCCAATTTCCGCTCGAAAGACCTTGTTCATCATCCGTTGGTAGGTGGCGCCAGCATTCTTCAGACCAAAGGGCATCACATTATAGTAGTAATTGCCCGACTCAGTCATGAAAGCTGTGTGCTTTCTGTCGGCCTCATCCATGGGGATTTGGTTATATCCCGAATAAGCGTCCATGAAAGATAAGAGTTTAAATCCTGCAGAGTTGTCGACCAATCGGTCGATGTTAGGCAATGGGTAAGAGTCTTTCGGGCATGCCCGATTAAGATCCGTGTAGTCAATGCACATCCTCCATTTTCCATTAGATTTTTTAACAAGTACAACATTGGACAACCAAGTGGTGTACTTGGCTTCCGAAATAAAGTTTGCCTCTAGGAGGTCTTTTACAGCTTTTTCAGCAGCCTCCATTTTTTCTGGAGACTGCTTACGCCTACGTTGAGCTACAACCCTAGCATTTGGATATATGGACAGCTGGTGATAAGCCACTTGAGGATCTAATCCGGGCATTTCCGAAGCGCTCCAAGCGAACAAATCTGCATTCTCTCGGAGACATGCTTTCAATTGTCTCCTCGCCAGGTCGGGGAGTCCATGGCCGATCTTCACTGTTCGCTTTGGGTCGTCGCCAAGAGGGATCAGTTCGAAATCCCCGTCTGGGATGGGGCGCGTTGGGTAGGTGGGCTGCCTGTTGACTTCAACTGGGAGGTCTTTGCCTGCAACTTCTTTATGTTCCCCGGAGAACCTACTATCGAGGTCGACCGCGCTAACCAGCAGCAGCGGAACCTGTGCGACATCTACAGCTGCCCTTTTGGGGTGAATACCACTGATGACACTAAGGCCTTTGATCGCTGCGTCGAAACATCTTCTAGCTGCTTCAATATCCCCGTGTAGGGTTACCACCCATCCTCGAGTAGTATAATACTTCATTTTTAGGTGGACAGTGGATGGTACAACTGTTATTTCAGCCAAGGTGGTCCTTCCCAAGATGCAGTTGTAGAGAGAAGGACAGTCGACTACTAGGAAACGCGTCTTCGCCTGTCGAGTTGTTTCTCCTGCTCCGAATGTGACCACCAATTCTACATAACCTCGAGGTCTAGTAGATGCGCCGTTGAATCCTTGTAGATCGGATCCCACATATGGGGACAGGTGATGCTTTGTCAGCTGGAGAGTATCGAAGAGGTGAGTGTACATGATGTCCACCGAGCTTCCTTGGTCGACCAAAATCCGATGCACATCAAAGTTAGCCATCTGTGCACGAATTAGGAGGGGTATATTAGCATTCAGGGATCCTCCTGGTAATTCCTCGAGATAGAAACTTATAGGGCAATGATTTTCCACGAGATAAGCTGAGAGTTGGGTCTCGAGGAGTGGATGTCCTTAGTTCGTCGAACTTTCTCTTTATTGAGCTGACGGTCACCCGTTCAGGATCTCCGCCTGATATGACTAGGGCTTGTGGAAAATTTTCCCAGGTACTGCGAACACTTACTAGCTCTTCCGTTGGGAAGCTCTTCCACATGTTTCGAACAGCTTCGGCATCGCTAATATTTCCAAGGAAACCGAAGTCTTCAGGTCGTGTGACGCTTAAGGCGACCTGTAGTTTTCCGGTGTCCGGATGGTTTGACTCTTCGGTATTCAGAGCTTCTTGGCCGGAAGGTCGGGGAGCTTCGTCTTGTTTGGCGTATTTTTTCAGGTAGCCTTCTTTGATCAACGTTTCGATTGCGTCCTTAAGGTGGATGCAATCCTCAGTAACATGCCCGTGACTGCGATGGAACCGGCAGTACTTGGATTTATCGGTATTTGGTTTGGGAGCTGTTGGCTTTGGGAAGCGGATTCCCCCTTTTATGAACTCCGAATTTGCACAGTCACTGAAAATACGTGCTCGGGACACGTTTAGTGGAGTGTAATCTTTGAAAAGACCGGCAGGTCCTCGAGATTCCCGGGGTTCTTTATGTCGATTTTCTTTCTTCCTCTCCCCGCCTCGCCTTGGTGGAGGGGAATCTTCTCT
Organism: Lathyrus tuberosus; assembly: GCA_022829125.1. NCBI lineage: Eukaryota > Viridiplantae > Streptophyta > Magnoliopsida > Fabales > Fabaceae > Lathyrus > Lathyrus tuberosus. The sequence continues at coordinate 6,098 of JALAZF010001148.1, read as the reverse complement.
TCTCTTCTCCCCTCCTCGTCTAGGCTTGGGGGAGTCTTCCCGATTCCGGCCGCGGGGGGCCTTCTCTGCTCCTTAAATCAAGGGAAATCTGGGCGGCTTCAGCTTCTTCGAACTCGATGTGTGATTGAGCTCATTCGAGGAATCCTTCAAAGCTGCGAGGACGGTGTAATCCGACAGATTCCGCGAACTTGGAACCAACCCGCAGTCCTTTGATGATAAGATATAATTTGATATGGTCGGTGGTGTGGACCTCGACCGCCTCTTTGTTAAATCTCTCTATGTAGCTCCGGAGGGATTCTTTCTTATCTTGGAAGATGGCCTCCAAGGATGATACAGTTTTTGGATGCCTTCGTGAAGCCGTAAAATGCTTCCTGAAATGTTCCCTCAGAGCTTTCCAGGATGCTATAGATTCAGGTGCTAGGTTTTTGTACCAAGCCATGGCCCCTTTTCGAAGAGTTGTAAGGAATAGCCGACATTTGATAGTGCCGGAGACGTTTCTAAAATCGAGAAGAGCCTCGAAGCTCTCAACATGGTCGTCTGGATCAGATGTCCCATCATACGTCCCCAAGGCTGGGGGTCTCTCCAAGCCTTTAGGAATGGGGGCTTCCATTATTTGTCTGGATAGGGGAGTCCGGTAGTCTTCGTCATCGTTATCTCCTGGGGATACAGAAGGAGAAATATGACCCCGAGTATAGTGGCGTCTCGGGGAGCTTTCTTGGTGGCGGACTCTTGGCTCCTCGACATAGGGTTTGCCCTTCTTAATCTTCAAGGGACGAGTGGCCGTTTTTTGTGGCGGGGAACGATGGCGCTTCAGCGGATGCTCGGTCTGGTTGCGCTCCAAACGTGGCCTGCGACCTTTATTTACTGGGGAGGGGCTGCGAGATTCCACAGGAGACCGTGAGTGCTCGGGATAAGGAGGTGGTCGGTGCTTTCGCGGGGAAGAACGACCACAACCTTTTTCTAGCTTCTCAATTTGTAAGTTTTGGTTGAAGATCATTTGATTGGTCTGATTGACCAATGCAAATAAAGCAGCAGTGCTTGGATCCGCATTTGGTGGTGGGTCTACGGGCTGATATGCGGGAAGGAGGGTTGCTTCATGTGCGTCTTGTTGAGCAGTCTCGTATTCTACCTCATCGGAAGACGGGGAAGCGGTGATTCCATCTCTAACATCATTCTCCACGACGGGTTGGAGAACATCGTTATCGCCATGGGTGTTACCACCAAGCTGTGCGATGACATCATTCACGACTTGATTCGCGGACGGGTTGACCATTGCTGGTATTTGAATGAGAAAACTTTGGTTTATCGCAAGGGAAAAATGGGGAAGTTAATGAGTTCCCATAGACGGCGCCACTGATCGAACCTGGATCAGAATGTTTGAAAGTGGCCAACCGTATCTGAAATGACTGCTACTTCAGTGATGATGCAAGACAGCGTGGAGGGGGGGGGTGTACCTGTAGGACACTCCGATGCTTAAGTCAGTGAGTGCACAACAAATACAGAGAGTATGAATGAGAGTATGAAGTTAACTTAACCTGACCCTCTAAAGTGAGAGGGTATTTATAGGAGACCCCCAGCGCGTGGCTAACGGTTATTTGCAATGGGTGGGACCAGCGTGTGACCCGTTCCAAGTAACTGCTAGGGTTTACGTGTAGTAATAATGACCAGCTCGTGGTCATCACCCTAGTGTAACTGTCCTTTTAATATCATTATTAGACGGTTACGTGAAACGTATCTGTGTAGATAAGACCGTTGATGGTCTCCTCGGGGAAGAGTCTATAGTGTCGAGGAGATGTGGTGGTCGCGGTTTGGACCTGGTTTAATGGAGGCGAACCATGTATGTCGAGGACCTACGAGTCAGCCGGGATTAGGAGTGTTCTCGCAGGGAGAAGCTAATCTGTCGAGGAGGTCCTCATCTGGGTGTGATGTCTTCCATTGTCCTCGGATACTCGAGTGTCCTCGGATTCTTGAGGTGCTCGACAGGCTTTTGGTCTTGAGTATGGTAGTCATGTCTCCTTCTCTAGGACTTTGTTGGGTTTCCTCAAGTTGTATGGATTGGGCCTGTGTGACTGTAGGAAATATCGGCCCAGTCCAGAACAGTAATACACAAGTAACTTCAAGTCAGCATGATACACTAAGACAGTTCAATTTTCAGTAACTATAATTCAGTTTCAGTATGATACTTCAATTCAAGTATACATCAATTCAGTTAATTCGAAACAGTAAAAACTCCATTCATAACCAATAATCAACATACCTAGAACAAAACTTAGGATCTTCCTCAGTCCAAGACAAAGGTTGGCCATAAGAGTAAGACATTTCTGCCAACGAAATCAAAGGGAATTCAAGGTTTTCGAATATCTTAAATAAAATAGTAAGAAGTTGAGATTTAAGGTACCGTATTACCTAGAAATGAAATTGGTGTTTTCAAAATCAATGTTTGATTCGTTTATGACCGATTCTTCTTCGTTAAACCTTGATGTGTTCTTCGTTCTCCCATTAGTGGTCTCCCTGGGTTCATTCTTCCATTTTCGTTCCATCTGGTTCTTCGTTTTGTATTCATTTGCATGCATATGTTCTTCGTTTTCTTTTTATGTCTTTATGTCTTCCATTTTAATTTTATATTTTTCTTAAATTTTATGTTTTAATTACTTTATGATCTGACAAATAATATGATCCGACAAATAATTAAATTCAAGCCCATGTCACGTCAGACAATGACCTGACACATATTAAAACAAAATTTACATAAGCGTTTTTTAGATCAAAATTGGAATGAGGGACTAAAATTGTTTAAAACAAATAGGGGGACTAAATTCGTGAATAGACCAAAACAAGAGGATAAAAAATGTAATTTAGCCTAAAAAGTTATTTTTACTTCTAGTGACATATACATTATTGAAGATGAAAATATATTTCGAATAAAATAACTTTTATGAAAACTTATTCAAAATAATTTAAATTTTAAAAGATATTTTTAAATTCTAAAGTTATATTTAAATAAATTTTTATAATTATTTATTAAACAAAAAAATATTTATCTTAAAAATTATTTAAAAAACTAAAACAAATAGACCTTAACAACAAAATAATTACACTTTTGGATCCAAATATAGTGAGAAAAATGGGGTCAAACTTAATGAAAGAACAAACCTATAACAATGTTTTATTCGAACCATCCGGATGAATTAAGAATCGAATAGATAATCGGTCTAAAAAAACTATTTGATTGATAATCTAATCAAATATCTACCTACCATTGCAAATCAACCAAAATAAAAAAAAAATCGATGAATTTGGGTTTTATAGAAACTAGAAAAATCAATTTTTGCTTTTTAGAAAAAATAACAAAAGTTTAAAATATTATAAATAATTTTTTTAAATTAAAATTTAAAAAACAAAGAAAATAAAAATTTCATGGTTCAGGCTTTTATTTTTGTATAAAAAAATAACAACAAAAAACATGAATAGACACAAAAAAAATTGTTTCTTTTTACAAAAAAGACCTAGTCCCAAATGGCGAAAAAGAATACTACAACTGAAACAGGTCTCAGGAACATAGTATACCCTTTTCATCCATAATTACTAAATGGTAGATAAAATTTGGAACATCAAAATCGAAAACTAGAATTTCTCCTCTAACAACTCCAAAATTTGGTAACGCCTTCACACACTGATTTGCTTTTTAGAATGTATGAGTCACCTTCTGCTGATCACAAACTACCTATGTCAAGACTAAAATGGGGTCAAACTTGTTGAAAGAACAGACCTATAACAATGTTTTATTCAAACCATCCGGATGAATTAAGAATTGAATAGATAATCGGTTTGAAAAAAAAACTATTTGATTGATAATCTAATCAAATATCTTCCTACTATTGCAAATCAACCAAAATAAAAAAAAATCGATGAATTTGGGTTTTATATGAGTCACCTTTTGCTAATCACAAACTACCTATGTTAAGACTTAAATTTGTCTTTCACTCATCCATTTCTAAGCCCTCATTTCTATGTCAATACTTAAAATTGTCTTTTACTCCTCCATTTCTAAGCTCTCCTTCAGGCCTACGCCAAGGAGAAGCAGTAACACTAAACATAAGCAGGTACAGGCAGATAACCTTCACAAAGATCAAGACAACACCGACCAAAATATCAACAACCTGCAAAAGATAATGATCAAGATGCATATGGTGATTTCTTTGTTTGATGGTGAAGACACAATGGAAGGTAAAAAAGAATGCAATCATGCTATCATAGCAATATTTCAATCCAACAAACAAGTTCATAAAGGATCCACCATTATTGGGTTGTTCAATTTCTAGTGTTATCCCAACGATTTAAAAGTCATTGATATTTAATGGTGCAAAAGTATGCAAGGGTAGCCTAAAACAACATCAACACCCACATATCTCATTCACATCATTTCAACAAAATTTATTGACATTAATCACAAAAATTCAACAACTCACTCACAATCACCTTCATGCAAATGCAAATGCAGGCAACGACTCAACTCAATGCATGTGGTACCAGTCAACGAAGCTTATTCATACTAACCAGGTCCACCCTTGAACCCACCTTTCTAGGTTTGGAACAAGTCACTAGTCCACCCTTCTAGACTTGCAAATTGCCTCTTTCGACAACAACGACATAATAATGCATGTCATACAACTCAATGCAACAACAACAACAATGTTTAAGGTCCCCCTTCTGACCGTAACCAATCATGCATTGACAACACAATAATAGTCCCCTCATCTGAACTATTATACAAAAATCATAACAACAACAATCAATAATTCAATTATTATCCAACATTGATAATAATCCAACACAACATAACAACCATAATTATGCATACAAAATATAATCTTTCATTAATCACATAACATCACTAAATGGAATAATCGATTTAATTATAACAACTGAATAATTTTTAAATCAATTATTAACACTCAACAACATAATTTAACCACTCATTTAATTAATTAAAGTCACCAAAATATGACCAACAACAGTTAACATGAACCGCACGACAAAACAACACAAAAAACCCAACTCATTAGCTAGAAACACAACCACTAACATTGCATCTTAAGTAAAATAATATATCCACATCCTTAAGTGTACATTCAGCCTTTTAAGGCAGCACCATGAGATGGGACTACGCGTTAGATTTCCAATGCTTCAAACCGCACATCAAATGGAGTTACGGAACTCCCAATACGCCATTTTCAATTCTGCATTTTTTCCACCACAAATAGTGGTAACCGGTTACACTCAGTGCGTAACCGATTATAGGCACGAAAAACATCCTCGTAACTTATTTTTTCACCATCGTAGGCCTTCTTGACCTCCGATTTTGATTCCGTAAACAACCTAGATCTCAGAATTCAACACACAACAATTATCCAATGATTAAAACAAATTCATAATATATCACAGATTGGCATCAACAAAATCATGTATTTTCATCAAAATCATATCACTCACATGAGCACATACTCAATCGATATTCACTAACAGAGACACGCAAAATTCGTGTTAAAATAAGTGCACGAAAATCATAACATTTACATCAATTACATCATATTATCAAACCAATTTCATTCATCTCATCAAACATCCAACAATGAAGAAAAAGAGAGAAAAACCTAAATGGGTACTAAGGACATCCCCTATACCCATCCATGCAATCAACACCATATTTAGAGTAATCTCTCCCCTACCTCGGATTTTCAAGCAAGCAACAATGATTTCTTCAAGCTCTTGTTTCTTTTTCCCAAAACCCTTGCCTTTTCTCTCCACTTTCTCTCTTATACATACTGGAAAAATATTAGGCTTCTTATTAAGGTGCAAGAAACATAAGAAATTGGGGGGGGGGGGGGGGGGGGGGGGGGGGGGGGGGGGGGGGGGGTTTGAATTGGATTTCAAGTATGATTTTTTTTTTTTTGCGACCCAAAACAAAAGCTCAAAGAAAATAATACAATGATAAAGTACTCAAGAATTTTTTATCCTAGTTCATCGTTAACTAGGGCTGCCTTTAGTCTACTAGCCAGAGTGATTTCTCCTTAGAAAAGGACTTAATTCAATAGTTA
>JALAZF010001147.1:0-119643 GCA_022829125.1 Lathyrus tuberosus | reverse complement strand
TCTCTCTCCCTCCCCCTCCCTCCCTCCCTCCCTCCCTCCCTCTCTCTCTCTCTCTCTCACGGGAATAGATAAGAATGTCATCAATGAAAATCACCACAAATTGGTCAAAGTAAGGTTGAAATATCCGATTCATATAATCCATGAAAACTGCCGGAGCATTCGTCACACCGAAAGCCATCACCAAAAATTCATAATGACCATAACCGGTTCTTCCTCTGAGGACAATCTCTCGATAAATGGCCCACCTTGTTACACTGATAACACCTTATCCCTTCCAGACCGCACCTACCAAAATGATTCTTACCACAAGTACGACATACCGGAGGCACACTAGTCCTGGAACTCTGAACTTGTTTCCCTTTGAAAGATTGTTGTCTCGGTCTAAATTGTTGATTCGATCGCCCACGATCACTTTGATTTACCCTACTTAATTCCCCTTCTGCTTGCACCTTCTTTAAGCTATGCTCCGCCACATAACACTGTCGTAACAATTCAGCATAGCTAGTAAATTCTCTCTGAGACACACTATGTGAAATTTCAGCCCTTAAACCAAATAGAAACTGATCAATCTTCCACCTTTCATCAGGAGCATACATGGCTTGTCTAGAATAAGCAGCCATAACCTCAAACTTTTCCGCATAAGAAGCCACAGTTAAGTTACCTTGTCTCAGCTGCTGAAACTCGAATTCTTTTTGAGACCTTAAGGAACTTGGAAAATACTTCTCCATAAAAGTTATCTTAAACTGCTCCCACACTTTCGGTACCTCTTGAATTGTCATCAAGGCTGAAGCGCTTTCCCACCATCTCATAGCAGGACCCTTTAACAAGTGAGAAGCAAAAACAACCTTATTTTCTTCACTACACTGGACGATCAAGAAAATCCGCTCCATACCGGATATCCATTCATGAGCCTTTACTGGATCTAACCCTCCCAGAAACTCCGGAGGATTCATACGGATGAAATCCCTAAAGGTTCCCCCTGCAGCTTCCGGAACAACCACTAGAGGATGCACACCACCAGCCATTTGCTGTACCATTTGTTACACAAACTGATTCTGCTGTTGCTGCATGAATTGATACAGAGGGGCATTCCCTTCGTCCCCTGGAGGATTTGTCCCTGCTGGAGTAGTTCTCGGTCTACCACGGTTGTTTCTGCGCCGGTCGGCCATGTTCCTAAATGTCATACAGATAGGATTAAGTTGATCAGGCTCAATACCATAAATATAACACGTAACACCAATGGCGACACAACACATATGAAACGGAAAGAAACACTTATACTATTTCATGGCTAGGTCGAGGATACGACCTGCTTTGATACCAACTGTAACGCCCACATATACATACATACATCAAAGCATATATAATACATGAATAATACGTTTGGTACTGAAATATACAATAAGTTCCTAGTAAACACATTATAGGTATACATGCCCAAAAAGACCGAATACAAATAACTACGGCATAGTATATCTACAAGATGTTCCAATGACAAATACTAAGAACTAGATCAAATAATGATCTCAAAAATCTTCACAACGGAAGCCTGCCAACCAAAACCTACGATCCATAAGAAAAGTCAAATAACCTTGTCCTTACCCTTCGCCGAACCTGCAGAACCCGTGATGTAAACAACAACAGTGGGGTGAGATACATCAAATCTCAATGAGTTTGCTATCTTATAGTCCTCTCGGCTTTACAAGGTTCTAACATTCTAACTCAAGTCAAAAGGGAAGGGAAAAGACTTTGAGTACACACACGCCATATAAGCATTCACACTTGTGAGCCTGTTAACTCACACTAGTACCAAAGTAAATCCTGAGCCTGTTAACTCAAGAATCTCGCTAATCAATAACCGTACCAAGGCATCCCCTGTTCCCGTCCGCTTCTACGTCTAGAAGACGACCCGAGTCATGGATCCTCGTATTTACTTGGCATACGAATTAGATTCGGGATCATCGGCCTGTTAACCGTGAACCGTCACTTCTCATGGCCTGTTAACCATCACAAGTCACTTTACCTGTAGGCTCCAATCATACTATACGCGGGAATCAAACCTGCCAAGTAATTGTGCATACGTTTCAGAGAAGGTGCTCGAGTCTCATGAAACTACACCGCAAGATCAATCGGTTATGATTACTAGACACACGCCTCGGCCTCTTTTGCACGAGCGTTGTCACCATGTCATTTACACACTTTCGATATCATTTACGGTAATGTTCCTCACTCTACCTATTCATATTTTAACATGCATACATATTCCAACATGTTTAACAATAATAACATAGGCATGTAATCATCAATCACATAATGGAACACCAAAATTCAACATACCACAATTTATACAAATTTACGGTTCCCTCCGATTCATTTAACCGGGCAATAAACAGATATTTCTCACTACCATCAGCTAGAATATGTTCTTAGCTTCACAACGATACCAAGAATACGCAAAACAGATAACCGAGTCAAAAGTTATGCAAGAAACAAAATGGATGTTCTGCTATGTTCCCATTGCGAAGAAGCCAGCGAATGCTCGCTACTTCATTCGCAGTGCAAAGCGTCCAGCGAACGCCAAACCAACACTTGTTCGCTGCCCCATTCACAGTGCGAACGCTGGCGAACCAAGGCAGTAGCAAAAACAACGTAAGGTTCGCAGTGCGAACCAATGGCGAACGTTCGCTACCTCATTCGCAGTGCGAAGCTGCCAACGAGTCCACGATTTCCCCTTCACTGGGGGATTCGCAGTGCGAATCTGGGAAATGAAAAAGTTCATCAGCGTAACAGCTGATCTCCCATGGTTCCAAAACCCCACCAAAACATATCCAAACATCCCACAATCAAACATAAATGATTCTGCACTCATATAACTCATACTACTCAGTTTATAACACATTTCAACCGTTAATTTTCAAGATTTTCCAATTTAACCAATTCTCTTACAACTCTAACCTAAGTTTTAGAATCCAAGAAAATCTAAAACAAAAGCATCTATCTAGAACCCACCTTGAATAGATGAAGATGGTGAAGATTTGAAGATGATTGGATGAAGATTTGATGATGTTCTTGATCTTGAGCTTTCCTCTTTTTCTCTTCCTTTCCTTCTCTTTTCTTTCTCTCCACTTCTTTCTATCTTTTTCTCCCTTTGCTTCTAAAGAGGAAAATGAGAGGAAAAGGAAATGATATAGTAAAACCTCATCAAATGTTAACACTACTAATTGTCCAAAAAGTCTCTAAAGTCCAAATATTTAAATATCCCAGAGTCAGAAAATATTAATTGGATTTACTCTAAGTTCAACAGTTACCCTAATTATCTCTGCAGATAATTTCTCAGAGCACACTGGGACTCAGTTGATCACAACTAATATTATCCAGAGTAAAAGAATTTACGAGGTATTACAATCATGAAGATTTGGTGAGTATTTGTTATCCCAAACCAAGATAAGGTATTACGGTTTTGTTTGTGACTCAGTAGAGGAATATGGAATGATACATTCTTGCCGAAAGTAAGATGCGACCAAGTCTTTTGCATGAAACAACATATGAATTATGGGAAAAGCAAAGTTAGAAGTAACCCAATATTAGAACAATAGTATAACTAAGGACACGAAGTATGATAAATTGTGAAAATACGGATTTTAGTATGTGAAGTCAAGTTGGATTTTGGATTATGTCAGAAATTCTAACGGAAGTAAAGTTAAGTGTGGATCTAAGACAATGATATAAGTTGCAGTTGTTGTCGAGTAGAGGAAATTCGGGGGCGAATTTCAATTTAAGGGGGGGGGGGGAGAGTGTAATACCCCGTATTATCTAAATGATCAGTTGGATATCAGATGAGATCAGATGAGTATCTATGTGCTCTATCTTTGATTAATTGGATTTATGGAATCCTCTAAGTGTTTTAAGTATGGTCAATTGGGATCAATAGAGCAACTAGTGAACTCTGAAGAAATCAATTATTTTAATTCAAGAGAGGATATTAAGGTAACTCTAATAATTGATCAATTGGTGTTAGACAATAAAATATCAATTGGAGATATTTTACTCTATCGGATTATATTGTATAATATTGGTATTTTATATATATATATATATATATATATATATATATATATATATATATATATATATATATATATATATATATATATATATATATATATATTGAAATTCTGGTATAACAGATCCCAGATGTCCTACATGATGTCGAGACATCTGGTTCGACATAAACAGCAAGGTAATTATAGACAATTAAATAAGTTGATGAAAAGAAAAGTGCACACATAATTTGTTCACCCAGTTCGGTCTAACAACCTACATATGGGGGCATACCAAGCCAGGAAGGAAGTCCACTATTAGCAGTATTAAATAATAGACTCAACAATACCAGTTGACAATCTACTCACTTAATCCCTACCCAATGACCCTTCTACCTAAGTTCTCCCTAGGTAAGAGACTCCATCTCACTTCCAATCATCGCAATGATGTCTAGCAGTCAACATCTCAGTTACTGCATCAACAACTTGATTTCCAACAACTCTCCAAACACATAAAAATAGAAGACACTTCTATAACAATACCTAGACATGACCCTCATGACTAAGAACAATTTCTAGAGTTGCTTAACAACTTCCTCTAAGACCAATACATCTCTTACCTACAGGCTTAGAGATAAACATGATGACCATCCCACAAACCGGGTGGTTCATCAAACAACACAGCCCTTATAGTTTACATGATGGTTGGCTTACTAAAACTAGGTTACAATGCTTCTATTTATAACCTATTTCCCAACTGGATTTGGGCCTTCAAATCACAACAAATCAGCTGCTACAAATCTGCAAAAGATTCTGCTACTAAATAGATCTTCAATCAAATCTTCAATTAAATCTTCAATTAAATCTTCAATTAAATCTTCAATTAATCTCCATATCTTTTTGCATGAAAATAGTAACAATATCTGCTCAATATAAGATTGCAACAGAATATATTTGTCCCATGATATTCGCCTGCAATCTCTCCACCATATCTTCTTAAAACACACTTAAACAAATGCAGCCCTAACAAAACACATCAGACTGATGTTATGATTTTCTGTCAACTGATGTCAAGACATCAGGTTTAACATCAGCATACAAAACTGCAACCCTTCTGAACTTAACATCAACTCAATGTTAAGAACTCATGTTAAGACATCAGACATATGACATCATTAACAACACCATTGTTTTACCAAAATTCCAGCCAATACAAGAACTAACAATCTTCCCCTTTGACTAATTTTGGCTAAAACAATCTCAGCCTACACCAGAGATACCAGCGGAAAAACACCATACAAACTGCAACCAGCAGCAGCAACTCCCCCTTAAAACTGCAACCAGCAAAACAACAACACAAACTACACACTCCCCCTCAAGCCTAGAACCACAACAGACAACTATGCAACAGCTAGGCTAACTCTCCCCCTTTTTAGCCACAATTGGACAAACTCTGAATCTGCCAACCAACATACTCAGAACAAAATCCAGACTCAGCAACTACTACTGTACATTCTCTCCCCCTTTTTGGCCAAAAATTGACAACATTGGTGTAAATGTATACTTCTGATTCAATCCATTGACACACAAATCTATAGAACCAGGTCTAAACTGTCAAGTACACCATGAACTTCACCAGTAACACAATGTCACGACATCTTGTCTGACATTACAATCTGGATAAACCACTTTTTCCACAAAAGATCAACTCTCCCTATCTAAGATAACCAGTGCTCCTTTGCAAGAAGAACACCTTAAATGAATGGAAAACATAAGACTCATCTTCATGTCTTCAAGAGCGCACCCTCTGTTCAACACACCTGCTGAATGCATTCACAAAATGCTTAATCCTCAAACAATCCAAGTAGCACACTAGTACATACAGAAGTTCTCCCCTTATATTTCACAACTGATGCTCCTTGACCAGTACATCATAGCATTTGGAAAATCCAGACACAGTCTTCATCCATCCAGTCAGGAATGCTTCACACAATCATCCACAAGTTCTGAAGCATACTCACAATGCCTTCCACTGAACTCTAAGTAAACTCCTCTTACTTAGAATTAATAACACACATCAAGACAAGTGTGACATCTCCCATCAACAAAGACCCTCATAAAGTTTTTCCGAAACTGCATAAAATTGTCTTCAGACTTCTCCTCAGAAGCATGTGCCCACATGATACAAACAATTAACTTCACATGGCTAGAACCATTCATGTCCACATCAACATGCCATCCAACAACCTAATGTCATAACATGTTATCTGACATTATCTCCTCATAAGAGGCAACCAATCTCCACAAGCTTGATCAGCATGCAAGCTTCACAATATATGCACCTTTGCTGCAGAATCCATAGACAAGTACTCCCCCTGTCATGGTTAACTAATGCTCTAGATGGAGATGAACATTTGAGCACACTTGCTGAGCACATTCACATACTGTACTTTCACTTTTGTAGAACACAACCAAGTATCCCGACTTGTTTGACACTGCTCACAGACTCCACAAATTCTCTGCTTTACTGAGATCTAATCTCTTCAAGAGATACTTGTAGCAGAAGAAGGAACAACTCTCTAAAAAGAATGTTCTGATCAGATCACATCACAACCCCTCTACCATTACATCCACCAGTAGTTGTTGATAGTAGTGAAGTCTTCAAAATTAGTAGTCATGCTTTGCCAGAACAAACTACTAAAAACAAGACCAGAATCTCCACATTCTAATTCACATAGTCAGAAACATCTCTTCTGACAAAAATGCTTGAGCATCCAACTCCACACGCACACCCTTAATCATCTATCTTTGACATTTGGATCAATTGATGAATATCCACATTCAGACTTTTAAGCAATCAATACCTGATCTACTTCAGTCTTCTCTACATTCTCCTTCCAAAGCAGACCTTCTACTTCATCATTCTCCCGTATGATTAGGTAGATTCTCTTTAGATACAATGTAGGTAATCATCCCAGATAATGTCCTATTACAAGTTAGAACATCTTCCACACCCCAAAACATCAACACCATGATTCTTGATATGCTCCACCAACTGGACTTACTCTAGCATAGTAATCCAAAGAACCAGAGGAATAAACTCTCATCCACCTTCAAGAAAAATAATCTCCTTGAGTCTTCAACTCATCACCCTTCATCCCAAGAGTAACTTGTTCCAAGACAATCCTTAATAATAACCAGCTGCCACACTCTGATTATCTTGATTCTTCGAATTCACTTTTGAGATCAACCAAATGCCACAGTTTGATCACCTCAAGCATGAATCCTCATATGAAAACTGCCAAATGCCACATTTTGACCTTTTTCATGTTTGTCAGAACTCTCACAAAGATATCCTGATCCACCAAGGAAACCAGATCTTCAAGTCACATGTTCCAATTGCTCAATAGCAAACACACTTAGACTCCCTAAGCCATGGTCATATAACATCTTCTCCTTCCTACAGCTCCCGCAAACTGCCATGAGAACGATCTTTTTGAAGCATCCTATTGTTCATTCCTGTAGATCACCCTATCAAAAGCTGATGTGCCACATCACCAGTTGAGACTTCTGATGTTAAGCTAGATGTCAGAACATTATGTCACCCAACTGTTGAATTCTGCTCTACCTTCTACCACTCAGAAGAACCTTCTCCCTTTGCAGAAACAGATTTCCATGCTCTCATAGACGATTCAACAATCAATTTTGAGTAGACAACCTCTATCCTGCTTAGAAACCCCAAAGACTTCAAACCTACCACATCTGAATCTTCAGAAAATAAGTAGTCCAAGACTACCCCATAGCAATACTAAATAAAGTCACTTCCCTTAGTAGAGCCGTCAGTAGAAAGCCAGAGATAACTGCCACTTATCCTCGACCTTCACAACCAGAGCAAATACCATGCTCCAAACCACTTAGATAAGAAATAAACTGATCCAAGCTGTAACCAACAAGATTATGATGTCTACATAGTCTTCCGTCTTCATCTTCAACAACACCACCATCTGGACAAGTCATTCACAATACGTTCTAGGAACATATGCTAAGCAATAATCCCAGGTCAACACCTAGGTGACTTGTGAGCGAATGTAGAACCCCTCCCATGATTCTCCAAACCTCTGATGAAAAGATGTTAAAACAATTGACAGAACATCCTTAATCTTGTCTTTCAAGGATAATCAATTAAATACTTGTGAATATCACAAATAGCAATTGATCTTAAATCCCTGTGGTTTAACCCTTCTTCAGATTCTAGCATCTTCTGAATCTTCTTCATGACAACCATTATGACAACCATTCATACCACAAAAGCCTTCCAGGTTAGGTCAGTGTCTTGATCTTTCACTCCACCCTGAGCATAGAACTGAAGTGATGTTTCAACATCAGTTTCGACATCAGTCTAAATCACATTAAACATCTACTAGGATTTGGAGACTACAACCATAGTAATCCACACATATCTCTTGCAGCGAACACATGAGAACATATCAACATCTGATCAACTTCCAAGATCAGACCAACAAAACTGCAGTAAATTGAATAACACACTCTTCCAGAAGCTTCTTCTTATAAGCACAAGGTTCAGACCTCTTGTCTAACTTAAGAGTGATAACATACCATAGACAATCTGCTACTTCCAATCCTTCAAGCCACAAAATTGAAAGAGCGCACGCATACACCAATTGACCACAGGCTGATTTACACTGCTACTGCACACAAACTCTTGGATGCATTTTCCCTATAAAGTCCTCAGACATTTTATCTTTAACAGGGATCATCTCCTTCTCTTCTGCTAACAAGATTACTACCTTTTCTTCAACCAGCTCCAGCTGAGATGCTATGACATTATGAACAACATCTCAAAAATTGTTTAACTTCACAGCTTCAGTGATCCTTCAAAACAACTACAATCTAATAGGACTTTGACTCAGCATTTACCATAAACTGCTGATGTGTAGCGCGAAGTCGAGACATTAGGATTGACATATCAAGCTCAACTTTTTTCTTGATGAAACTTCCTCCAGTTCATGATTTTGAAAATCAGAAACATGTATCTTCACAAGAGAATTCATCTTCAGATATACCAGAACTACATTGGACACCATAAAAATGCTTAAGAGATAACTTATCAAGATCTTCACTCCCGCATGAAAGATTTGACAGTGATACTCTTTTGCTTTGGCTCCACCCTCTTCTTTCATCATCAAGAAAATTGAGAAGGAAGGAATCAGTGTTCTGGACAGATTGGTCTTCAATACCTGATTTGAAATATATTCTTCTTCTGCTGAGGAGACTAAACTCTAAAGTCTTTCCAAGAAAATACCTTCCTAAAGTCTCAGCACCAGAGACACAAGAAACAACCAGGGTTACATCAGATACCATGCAACGGAACACACAACAACTCCTCAACACTCTCTAGGCACTACTCAATAATCCTTGCACACCATCACCATAATCCAAGTGCCAAAGAAAAGTTTGAAAATAAATCAAACTCACAACAGCAGTCCTCCACCAAAGCTACACACCAAGTCCATAACTCAGCAAAACTATCTTCCTTGCTCATGAACCAGAAAGTATCTTCCCTAGATCTCATCCAGAAATAGACAGGATGCTTGCTCTGATACCAATTGAAATTTTGGTATAACAGATCCCAGATGTCCTACATGATGTCGAGACATCTGGTCTGACATAAACAGCAAGGCAATTATAGACAATTAAATAAGTTGCTGAAAAGAAAAGTGCACACAGAATTTGTTCACCCAGTTCGGTCTAACAACCTACATCTGGGGGCATACCAAGCCAGGAAGGAAGTCCACTATTAGCAGTATTAAATAACAGACTCAACAATACCAGTTGACAATCTACTCACTTAATCCCTACCCAATGACCCTTCTACCTAATTTCTCCCTAGGTAAGAGACTCCATCTCACTTCCAATCATCGCAATGATGTCTAGCAGTCAACATCTCAGTTACTGCATCAACAACTTGATTTCCAACAACTCTCCAAACACATAAAAATAGAAGACACACTCCTATAACAATACCTAGACATGACCCTCATGACTAAGAATAATGCTTAGAGTTGCTTAACAGCTTCCTCTAAGACCAATACATCTCTTACCTACAGGCTTAGAGATAAACATGATGACCATCCCACAAACCGGGTGGTTCATCAAACAACACAACCCTTATAGTTTACATGATGGTTGGCTTACTAAAACTAGGTTACAATGCTTCTATTTATAACCTATTTCCCAACTGGATTTGGGCCTTCAAATCACAACAAATCAGCTGCTACAAATCCGCAAAAGATTCTGCTACTAAATAGATCTTCAATCAAATCTTCAATTAAATCTTCAATTAAATCTTCAATTAAATCTTCAATTAATCTCCATATCTTTTTGCATGAAAATAGTAACAATATCTGCTCAATATAAGATTGCAACATAATATATTTGTCCCATGATATTCGCCTGCAATCTCTCCACCATATCTTCTCAAAACACACTTAAACAAATGTAGCCCTAACAAAACACATCAGACTGATGTTCTGTCAACTGATGTCAAGACATCAGGTTTAACATCAGCATACAAAACTGCAACCCTTCTGAACTTAACATCAACTCAATGTTAAGAACTCATGTTAAGATATCAGACATATGACATCATTAACAACACCATTGTTTTACCAAAATTCCAGCCAATATAAGAACTAACATATATATATATATATATATATATATATATATATATGTTATAAGAAAAGAAAAGAAAGATAGTAAGAAGAAGAAGAGAAGGGAGAAAAAGAGGAAAGAAGAGAAAGAGAAGAGAAGAAGAAATCCATGGAAGAAGAAGGGAAAGCTTCGATCATTGTTCTTCATCTTCATCAAACTCCTCTTCAATGCTAAGGTGGGTTCTAGTTAGAGACTCTAAGTTCTAGAAATATAAGTTTAGAACTTAGGTTAGATTTGAGAGAAAATGATTAAACGGTTAAATCAATGAAATCTAACGAATGAAATGTGATATAAATGCATGGGAATACTTGTTGTTTATGTTGGAACATATTTTGGTTGATATAATATGAGTTGGAAGTGTTATGGGTGAAGAGAAAAGAGTTTTGGTCCAATGACCTATCATTAACGCTGCTAAGAAATTTTGGGCTTCGCATGGTTCGCCTAGCGAACTTGGAGAAGGGCAAAGCGAATGGTTGTTCGAGGGTTCGCCTAGCGAACCCCAAAGCGAAGGGAAGGTAAATGTTTTCCTAGAGTTTACTTTACAAACTTTATGTCCTTTTTCTTTTGCCATGGTTCGCTGGGGGGTTCGCCTTGCGAATACAGTAGCGAACGTGACATATTTTCCATGTTGTTTCCTTTATAACTTTTGATCCGTAACTCGGATTGAGGCACGGCGGAAGCGTTGGAAAGCTACTTCAATGCTCTATGTGATGGAGAGGTAGAAACATGGTTATATGCTATGGATTGATAAGAAAAATATGGAAAAGTAATGGATGTGTGAATATTGTAGTCCTCGTTTCCACCAAAATTCATGAATCAGGAAGCCGATTGATATTGGACTTGAAACCTTGGAAAGAGAGTCCAATGTGCTATTAAATGGTGATGTTAGGCCATGTTTAACCAGGGATACTTGGTAGAAGGTAGTGGTGGCTTGTATGCTTTAAAAATGTGTGTGAACTACTATGTGTGTTTTATGATTGATATTTTAATATGCTTGTCTAATATTGTTGTTAAACATAATTAAGAGAATAAAATGCTTAAAATGAATTAGGAAGAGTGAGGAAACCTTACCCCAAACCTAATGATATGATTCTAGGTTGTGACTAGGAATTGATAGAAACTCTGGATGGCGACGCTCGTGCATTCGATGTAGAAAGGTGCATCCTTGACGAGTTCTGGCCTAGAGTAGATAACCTAGGTGGCGATGCTCGGGAACTTGATGTAGAAAGGTGCATCCGTGACGAGTATTAGTCTAGGAGAGAGTGAAACACTAGTATGGAACATGTGTGAACCATTGTGATTATGAGAAAAGGCAAAAGAGGTCTTAAGGAGAATGTGGCCTTGTGATTGTCGAATACAATCACGTTGTGTATATGATCACATAATCGTAACCATTTCACTTGGGTTGCAGTTTCATGAGTCTCGAGCTCCTCTGAAACGTATGCATGGTACTTGGCAGGTTTGATTCCCGCGTGTAGTACGAATGAAGCCTATAGGTGTAGCGCGGTTTTTGTGGTTTTGAATCACTATCGCTTTGGGTACTACAGTTCGATTCATTTTTTATCCTATTGAAGCTGATGAAGGAAGGGAAATAGATGTCTCCAATTAACCCTGCTTGCAAACTGAGGTTAAACAGTCAAAACTGTTGGTTTACAGATGCGGCTTTAGTTCGTGGGTCTCTCTCTTCTTATTTTGTTCAGAACGAAATACCACGATTGTTCATGGGGAATTTGTTGGGATACTGTGCTAGATTGGCTGGAGGTAGGGGACTTTGGGGTTTTTTGATTAGTGTGCTCGCTAAGATTCTTTTTCAATCTTATGCCTACATATTCCCAGGATAGGGAAATCTGAGCGATCGTAGTTCCTCCTATTCTATGGGAGGAAATGGTGTTTGGTGTCTTGTTCAAAGCCCAAGATATGAAGCTAAAGGTGGTTTGTATCTTGTTCAAAGCCCAAGATGCGAAGCTGAAGGGTCTATTTGTATCTTGTTCGAAGCCCAAGATGTGAAGCTAAAAGGGTGTTGACTTTAGAGAGAATTTGTCATCTCTAAAGGGGTCTGTTTGTCACAATTGTTGGGTGACTGATTATAAAGGAGAATTAATTTAACTGGGATATGCAAATCCAGCAATGCCATAATTTCCTTTATAGGGGATTTTCAACCTGAAGGAGAAGACTTTAACTCAATTTAGAGCAATGCCATCTTTCCTTAGGAATTTCTCATGCTAAAAGAGGGACAGTGGCGTGGATGTAAATAATCTAGAGGCTTGCCGCTTACAGCAATTAGACAAGGGAAAAGGAGTTGTTGATGTTTGTATGCTGTGACTAAAGCATGATTAGATGAGAGCATTCATGATTTTCACATGAACATTATTCAGATAGCTAATGCTTCAAGTGCCCTAGGTGAAAAGATGTCTGATAGCAAACTGGTCAGAAAAATCCTCAGATCTCTACCTAAGAGATTTGACATGAAAGTGACTGCTATAGAGGAAGCTCAGGACATAGATAAGATGAAAGTGGATGAGCTTGTGGGATCTCTTCAAACGTTTGAATTGGGGATCAGTGAAAAGTCTGAAAAGAAGAAGAGTATAACCTTTGTGTCAAATGCTGGTGATTCAGAAGATGAAGGTAACCTGGCTAGAGATGAAGAGGTGTCTAAAGATCTGGTATTGCTTGGAAAAAAATTTAACAAAGTGTTGAAAAGGATGGACTGGAAGTCAAGAGCTAATGTTCAGAACAAGTCACTCGACATCAGTAAAAACCAAGATGTAGGCAGAAGGTCCAGAACTGAAGAAGACTCCAATCAAGGGAAGAGAGTTCAGTGTTTTGAATGTGAGGGATTTGGGCACATAAAAACTGAGTGTCCCACGTATCTCAAAAGGCAGAAGAAGGGCTTATCTGTATCTTGGTCAGAAGGAGAGTCTGAGAGTGATCTTGAAGAAGAATCAGCAAAATTGGTGACAGCCTTGACTGGAATCTGTAAATCTGATGGAGAAATAACTTATGAGTCTGATGAAGGAACAAGTTGTGATTCTGACAAAGAATCTTACATTGGAGAACTTACGAAACAGGAAGTTATCACTGGGTTCTCAGAGTTGTGTATCAAGAATGAAGAGAGGTTCCAGATAATATTAGAACAGAAGGTTCTGATAGCTCAACTAGAAGCTGAGAAGGAAGAACATCTATCGATCATTGTTGATCTTAAAGAGGAGGTTGTACTGCAAAAGTCAAAACTTGACAATATGACCAAATCTATAAGAATGCTGAACAATGGTTCCGCACTGTTGGATGAGATTCTTCAGACTGGGAAAAATACTGGGAATGTACAAGGTCTTGGTTTTAACAATCAAGCAGAGAACTACAAGCAGTTTGTAGTAAAGTTTGTTCCTCAGAAAATAAAGCAAGAGGAGAAGATGTCAAATCACATGTTTCAACATCAGCTGAAACATCAGAAAATAGTATAAAGTTCAAAGTATAAACCATGGAGATGTCATTACTGTGGAAAGTTTGGTCACTTAAAGTTCTTTTGCTACAATTTGCATGGTTATCCCAAAACTGTTCATCAACCAAATAAAGAACAGATTTGGGTTAAAGTAAAGAAAAGATGGACTCCTAGAAATATGGTGGCTGGTTTCATAGCGCATACCTCTCTCAGAGCATCTGCAAGGGAAGATTGGTACTTTGACAATGGTTGTTCAAGACACATGACTGGTGTGAAGAAATTTTTGTCAGATATCAAGCCTCACTCTACCAATTATGTCACTTTTGGGGATGGATCAAAAGGTGAAATAAAAGGTGTTGGAAAGCTGGACTACACAGGACAACCAAATCTGGATCGTGTTCTATTTGTCAAAGTACTGACTGCAAATTTGATTAGTATAAGCCAACTGTGTGATCTAGGGCTCAAAGTAAATTTCACAAAATCTGAATGCCTAGTAACCAATGAAGAAAATGAAGTTGTTATGAAGGGAACCAGGTCTAAGGATAACTACTATCTGTGGAATCCTCAAGAATTAGAAAGTTTGTCTACCTGTTTGATGTCAAAGGAAGATGAAACCAAACTGTGGCATCAGAATTTGGGTCACTTACATCTGAAAGAGATGAAGAAAGTTATGTCAAGTGAGGCTGTTAGAGGTATTCCCAAGCTGAAGATTGATGAGGATAGAATATGTGGTGAATGTCAAGTTGGGAAGCAAACAAGGATGTCACACAAAAAGCTTCAACATCTTACCACAACTTCTAGAGTTCTGGAGCTGCTTCACATGGACTTAATGGGACCTATGCAGGTTGAAAGTCTTGGAGGGAAGAAGTATGCCTATGTTGTCGTTGATGATTACTCCAGATTCACCTGGATAAGATTTATCAGAGAAAAGTCTGAAGTATTTGCAGCTTTTAAAGAATTGTGTCAAAGGATTCAACGAGAAAAGGATTGTGGTGTTGTCCGAATCAGAAGTGACCATGGGAAGGAATTTGAAAATAGCAGGTTTGAAGAGTTTTGTTCATTTGAAAGAATCACTCATGAATTCTCATCACCAATCACTCCTCAGCAAAATGGTGTGGTGGAACGCAAGAATAGGACTATTCAAGAGTGTGCAAGGGTCATGATTCATGCCAAAAAGCTTCCATATCATTTTTGGGCTGAAGCCATGAATACTGCTTGCTATATACACAATAGGGTGACTATCAGATCAGGTACTTCTGTTACTCTTTATGAGCTATGGAAAGGAAGAAAGCCAAATGTGAAATATTTCCATGTTTTTGGGAGTAAGTGCTATGTCTTGGCGGATCGTGAGCAGAGGCGAAAGATGGATCCTAAGAGTTTGGAAGGGATATTTTTGGGATACTCTACAAACAGCAAAGCATATAGGGTATTTAATTCCAGAACTAAGGTGATGATGGAATCCATAAATGTGGTGGTTGATGACTCTGGCAGAGACGAAGATGTCCCAGATGATGTTGGAACATCCTTTCCCATGAACAATGAAATCTCACAAGACACTGAGTCCGTAGAAGATAATGTTCAAGAGACTAATACTAGACCTGAGAATGAAGAGGTAGAGGATGCTAACAGGGGACCCTCTATAAGGATTCAGAAGGATCACCCTAAGGAGTTGATTATTGGAAATCTGAATGAAGGTGTAAGAACCAGATCGAGGGAGGCTGTGTCAAATGCATGTTTTGTTTCAAAGCTTGAACCAAAAAATGTTAAAGAGGCTTTGACAGATGAGTTCTGGATAAGTGCTATGCATGATGAGCTTTGTCAATTCAAGAGAAATGAAGTCTTGGAACTGGTACCACGACCAGTAGGAACAAATGTGATTGGAACAAAGTGGGTATATAAGAATAAGTCTGATGAACAAGGAGTTGTTACCAGAAACAAAGCCAGACTAGTTACTCAAGGATACACACAGATTGAAGGAGTAGATTTTGATGAAACATTTGCTCCTGTGGCTCGCTTGGAATCCATTAGATTGTTGCTAGGAGTGGCATATTTTTTGAAATTCAAATTGTTTCAAATGGATGTTAAGAGTGCCTTTCTGAATGGCTATCTTAATGAAGAAGTCTATGTTGAGCAGCCTAAAGGGTTTGTGGATCCAAATTTTCCTGATCATGTCTTAAAGTTAAAGAAGGCTTTGTATGGTTTAAAACAAGCTCCAAGAGCTTGGTATGAAAGGCTGACTGAGTTCTTAGTCAAACATGGATACAGGAAGGGTGGTATTGATAAAACACTTTTTGTCAAGGAGAAAGATGGGAAACTGATGATTGCTCAGATTTATGTAGATGATATTGTGTTTGGTGGGATGTCGGATGAAATGGTCCAACAAATGCAATCTGAATTTGAAATGAGCTTGGTAGGTGAATTGACTTACTTCCTAGGATTGCAAGTCAAGCAGATGGAAGATTCCATTTTTATTTGTCAGAGCAAATATGCTAGGAATATTGTGAAGAAGTTTGGATTGGATAATGCCAAGCACAAGAGAACTCCTGCTCCTACTCACCTGAAGTTATCCAAAGATGAAAAGGGAGTGAATGTTGAATAGAGTTTATACAGAAGCATGATTGGTAGTCTGCTATATCTTACAGAAAGTAGGCCAGACATAACCTTTGCAGTTGGTGTATGTGCAAGATACCAAGCAGAACCCAAGGTCAGTCACATCAATCAAGTTAAGAGAATTCTTAAGTATGTGAGTGGTACGTGTGATTATGGGTTGTTATATTCCCATGATTCAAGTTCCATTTTAGTAGGATACTGTGATGCTGATTGGGCTGGAAGTGCTGATGATAGGAAGAGTACCTCTGGAGGTTGTTTCTTTTTGGAAAATAATCTTATTTCATGGTTTAGTAAGAAGCAAAATTCTGTATCTCTTTCTACTGCTGAAGCTGAGTACATAGCAGATGGAAGTAGTTGTGCTCAACTGGTGTGGATGAAGCAAATGTTATCTGAGTATAATGTCACACAAGATGTCATGACATTATTTTGTGACAACCTGAGTGCTATTAATATTTCTAAAAATCCTATTCAACATAGCAGGACTAAGCACATTGATATCAGGCATCATTTCATCAGAGAACTTGTGGAGGACAAAGTCATAATTCTTGAGCATGTTAGCACAGAAAATCAGCTTGTTGACACATTTACCAAGGCTCTGGATGCAGTTCAGTTTGAAAACCTGAGGAGAAGACTTGGGGTTTGTATTCATGAAGAATTATAGCAATTAATGTTTTTTTTGGCTGCCAGATTAAAAAGAATAAAGGTAATTCTGGTAGTGCAGCTTGTGCAGGTGTTTATGAAGGGAAAGGAGATGCTGAAGTTTGTGCATGACATTTGGTCATGTGATTTTGTGTGCATCTGCTTTCTGATGCTGTTTATTCTGGTTTATGATTTGATCATTTCTCAAAATTAATAACTGTTCTACTTGCCTTTGTCATATTTATGGCTAAAAAGGGGGAGTAGTGTGCTTGTGGTGTGCTTGTGCTGGTGCTGCAGTTGAGGGGGAGAATGTTGTTGAGTTTCTGCAGTTGAGGGGGAGTTTTTTTTGGTTGTGAATTTTTGCTGCTATGCTGTGTTTTTCGCTGCTGTCTCTGATATTTTTGTTTTGCTTGATTTATCTTTGCAATATTGTTTGTTGTGTAGTTTTAGCCAAAATAAGCCAAAAGGGGAGATTGTTATTTCTTTGATTATATGGTTGGCATTTATTTTGCTAAAACTATTCTAGCAGCAAGATGTTGAAACAAGATGTTCTAATTTACTGCATTCAACATGTCGGATAAAGATGTCCCATCCTGGATCATAGGACATCGCGTCTGTTATTGGATTAAAAGGAAGATTCTGTTAGTTGTTATTTGTTACTGAATATTCTGTGAATATTTAGTTATCCTATGTGGCGTCCAAAGTAAATTGAGTTGAGTTTTTGTGTTGGTTTTCGAATTTTCACTACTTTCTAAATATGGAGACATATTAGGAAATATTAGATTAAAGACCTATTTTCTTGGAGTTTATATTGTAGAATTATGTGCAGTCTCTCAGCTGCGTTTTGAAGCCCAACCCAGTCCAGATTTAATGCTATATATTGACTGGTGTAAACCTAGTTTAGGTGTGGAACTTACGTGTGTTTTTGTTAGGGTTTTTGATTGTTAATTGTGAGCCTAACTGGTATCATTCTGATAACAGTATAAGGACTGGTTTTGTGTTGTAAGTTCTGTCAGTTACTCATAAGCTTTTAAGCATTGAGTTTCTTGTGTGTCAGTTCTCATAAGCTTTGAAGTATTGAGAATTATGTGTTTTTGAAAGTGTGTCCTTCGTTCTGTTACTTGTGTTGAAAGGAACCAGTCACGGTTTGTGATTGAAGAGTGATTTGAGGAGGGCCTCATACCTAGGTGAGTCTTAGGTAGAAGTCATAGGAAGGGTAGTGATTAAGTGAGCGGATTGTAACCGGATGTGGTTGCTGTGTGATCTGTGAATTGATACTATTGTATATTGATTTCGTCCCTTGCTTGGTAGCCCCCAGAGTGGGATTATTGATCCGAACTGGGTAAACATATCACTGTGTTCTTTACTTTCTGCACTGTTATTTTTATTGTTATCTTGTTCATTGTGTTGGATATCCGTGTCTCAACATCTGTGTAGGACATCTGATATCTGTGCCAGAATTTCAGAAACCTAAGCTAAAGGGTCCCGAGTCCTCTCTGAGGAGAACTCGGGTGCTGATTCTGGTACTTTCCTTTTCTTGGACCGGGGCTCTTGGGCCGTTGTCGGGTTGTCATTCCTTTGACAAGTGAAAGGAGCAAGCAAATTCCTTTGGTCATCCTGATTTTTTACACCATGTTGCTCCAAAATCTCAATTAGAGCATCCTTATCTTTCAGCAGTTGCTATATTTTGGTACACTCCACATTGAGAATGCGGTACTTGTTCTTCCAAGACCTCCTCTCCTATTGAACTTTGTTGAGAGTAACCTGAAGTTTTTCCGTTTCAGTCATGAAGTACATGACAGATTCCCTTGGAGGAAGAACTCTGTGACGAGGATAAGGCATCTTTAGCTTGAGAGCTCTAGTTTGTACCCAGTGGAGATAAGGCTCCACCGAGACACAGTCCGGTTTTCCTAGAAACTCCCGTCCTTTCTTATGAACATGTTTCCAAGCGTGTACTATTTCTGTCTTCAGTGCCCTGTCATTTTCTCCTTCCTTGAAGAAAAGACCTTCCAGATGAGCATTACGCAGGACATGCCTCATCGGGTATCCAAATTGACGACGAACTAAAACTGGATGGTAATTGATTCCTCCCTTAGTTCCTATGAGGGGTACGTTGGGGAAGTTTCCACAACAGTCAATGATCCTGATCCCGTCATAAATCCTATTGTACCAATCTATATCAGAGTTGGTAAGAGACATGATTTTCTGCGACCAACGTAAGGCACTCTTATAATCCCAAAAAGCAGCGGACTTAGGCAAATAGGAGATAAACCATTTATATAGCAGGGGTACACAACACGTGATCATTCCTCCGCTGTATAAATTCCTTAAGTGTACAGAATGATATGCATCTGCGAGCAAGGTTGGTACGGCGTTTCCAATGAGAAAAACCTTAATGGCGTTGATATCGACGAAGCTATCAATGTTGGAAAACAGAAATAACCCGGTAGGTGAGTAAAACAAAGATGCTCTCAAAAGCAGTCACATTCCCTATACTAGCAAAGTACAAAGCCTTCTTTACCAGAAACTTGGCTGGTAAACCTGGGATTCCTCCCTTGGTGGTCAGATGAGTCTTGACTTCTGACTCATCCAAATGGAATGCTCTTGCAATGGTCTGATCCTTTGGAATTTCTTCCAGTCCAGAAAAGGGAGCTTGATCAGTAATGGGTAGATCAATCAGATGAGAATACTCCTCCAGCGTTGGTGCGAGCTGGTAATCCGGGAATGTGAAATAGTGATAGACCGGATCGTAAAACTGAATGAGTGCCTCCAGGATTCCTTCAATTACATGGACCCTTAACAGAGGTAGCAGACCTCCGTACTTGGCAATGAAAGCGTCAGGGTTAGTGATCATCCTTGCTAATCCTCTCAAATCCCCTAGTTTTGGAACCTTGAAGGTATACTTGTGAGTTTTTCTTCTACCGAAATCTATGGGCGCAATCCTTTTCTCTCTGACATTTGCAATCATTGTCTTAGTTTAATTTGTAAAAGAGAGACTAGAAGAGAAAATTTTTCTTTGCTTAATATTTTTTAAAATGAATACATGAATGCAGCACACAAAAACATAGAAAAAACATGGGTCAAGGGGTCGGGGTCATGAAGTCAAGGCTCTACCATCCCAAAGGTTTATACTAGTGATTTTTGTACCTGTCTCTCAAAATCATCGATTCTTGTCGAGATAACATCAGCGGGCCGGGAACCGTGAACCGTGCTAGGTGATGTATTTCGAAGAATCTCAGAAGAGGGTAGTATCGCGTGACAACTATTTCCGATAGCTTCCGCACTACTGAAAGAGGTTTTTCCTAGGTGTATACTCAATCTTTCCACATGCGGCATCACACGCATTCCCATTAGTAGAAAAATAAACACAGATATCAATTAGGAAGAGCAGTATATATATTTGTCCTAATGTCCTAGACTTTTTAAGAGCTACGAATCCTATGATCCTAACAGAAAATGGCTCCCCGACGGAGGCGCCATTCTGTGGTACCTTCCCAACTTAAAGGTTTTTGACCTAAGATCCTAGTGAGGGCCGATTCTAGTAATAATGACATTCCCTGATGGAACCGTCATTCGGTGATACCTTTTGAACCCAAGGACTCGTCCTAAGAGAAGGTTTCAACCAGAGAGATAAGAGAGTCAAGATTCCTTTGTTTGGCCCCACGGTGGGCGCCATTTTTCCTGTGAAATTGTCTAAACTTAAGGTTTCCTCCTAAGAGACGGGATAAGAACAAGTCTCTCCCACTGTGGTCGCCATTTTTCTGTGGAAAATGGGGACGACAAGATCTTGCCATGGCACCTCCCACTGTGGTCGCCATTTTTCTGTGGAAAATAGGGACGACAAGATCTTACCTTGGCTCCCACTGTGGTCGCCATTTTTCTGTAGCGCGGTTTTTATGGTTTCGAATCACTATCGCTTTGGGTACTACAGTTTGATTCATTTTTTATCCTATCGAAACTGATGAAGGAAGGGAAATAGATGTCTCCAATTAACCCTGCTTGCAAACTGAGGTTAAACAGTCAAAACTGTTGGTTTACAAATGCGGCTTTAGTTCGTGGGTCTCTCTCTGCTTATTTTGTTCAGAACGAAATATCGGGATTGTTCATGGGGAATTTATTGGGATACTGTGCTAGATTAGCTGGAGGTAGGGGACTTTAGGGTTTTTTGATTAGTGTGCTCGCTAAGATTCTTTTTCAATCTTATGCCTATGTATTCCCGGGATAGGGAAATCAGAGCGATCGTAGTTTCTCCTATTCTATGGGAGGAAATGGTGTTTTGGTGTCTTGTTCAAAGCCCAAGATATGAAGCTAAAGGTGGTTTGTATCTTGTTCAAAGCCCAAGATGCGAAGCTGAAGGGTCTATTTGTATGTTGTTCGAAGTCCAAGATGTGAAGCTAAAAGGGTGTTGACTTTAGAGATAATTTGTCATCTCTAAAGGGGTCTGTTTGTCACAATTTTTGGGTGACTGATTATAAAGGAGAATTACTTTAACTGGGATATGTAAATCCAGCAATGCCATAATTTCCTTTATAGGGGATTTTCAACCTGAAGGAGAAGACTTTAAGTCAGTTTAGAGCAATGCCATCTTTCCTTAGGAATTTCTCATGCTAAAAGAGGGACAGTGACGTGGATGTAAATAATCCAGAGGCTTGCAGCTTATAGCAATTAGACGAGGGAAAAGGAGTTGTTGATGTTTGTATGCTGTGACTAAAGCATGATTTGATGCTAAAAGGTTGATTAAATCAAACGGGGATTTCTTTATACAAAGCCTAAGAGGAGGCTATTGACCCAACAAGAGGGAGTTTTTATGTGTCTCGTACGAAGCCCGAGATAGAGGCTAAAAGGGTTGACTCAACAAGAGAGTGTTTTTATATGTGTCTTATACGAAGCCCAAGACGGAGGCTAAAAGGGTTTGACTCAACAAGAGAGTCTTTTATACTCATCAAGAGAGTGATTTGTATCTCGTACGAAGCCCGAGATGGAGGATAAATGTGATCGACTCAACAAGAGAGTCTTTTTATACTCAACAAGAGAGTGTTTTGTATCTCGTACAAAGCCCGAGATGGAGGCTAAAAAATGTTTGACTCAACAAGAGAGTATTTTATACTCAACAAGAGAGTGATTTGTATCTCGTACAAAGCCCGAGATAGAAGCTAAAAGGGATAGACTCAACAAGAGAGTTTTTTTATACTCAACAAGAGAGTGTTTTGTATCTCGTACAAAACCCGAGATGAAGGCTAAAAAGGTTGACTCAACAAGAGAGTCTTTTATACTCAACAAGAGAGTTTTAAAAGGTTAGCTCTGCTGGGGAGAATCATTTTACAAAGCCCAAGAGGAGGCTAGGGTTACTATTTCAGTTGAGTGACAGGTCCACTATGTTGGTTAAAAGAGAAAAATAGTTCTTATACGGGTAATGTTGTACTTATGGATTTAATCTGAGAACCGGGATTATTTCCTGTTCTTTAAGGAAACGGGGAATCCGAAGGGTATTGAGACTACCCAAATCTACGGGTGTTCTTTCCTATTTTTGAAAGGAACTTGAGAATGTCTTCGAGACTCAAGGAGATTAGACTGTCCAAGTCTTAGAGTTTTATCTTTTGTACTATGCTTAAGAGAGACCAAGAGATAGTACGTTCGCGGTAGAAAGATCTAGACTCTTTGAAAGAATGTTCTATTAAGGTGACTAATTTCTATTCCTATACCTTTAAGAGGTCGTCGAGACAATTTGTACGAAGCCCAAGAGGAGGCGAGAAAAACTTTTAAGAAGCCGAAGAGACAATTTGTACGAAGCCCAAGAGGAGGCTATCTTCCCAGAGGAAGAATCATTATACGAAGCCTAAGAGGAGGCTGTGAAAACTTCTAAGAAGCCGACGGGTCCTTGTACAACGCCCAAGAGGAGGCGGGGATGCTTTTAGGAAGCCTGTGGGTCCTTGCACTAAGCCTAAAAGGAGGCTGATGAATAGTTCCAGAAGGGGTTTCGCTTGGAACATTGGCCTTCTGTATATGAACTGTTCAAGGGGGAGATTTCTTAGATCTAGTTATCTAAAATTGTTGTAAAAGAAAATTCTCGTGGTTTAGGTTATGTTGAAATATCCGGGAGAACGTCAGGTGTAAGGAGACGAGGTTTTGTCTAGTTCTAGACGTAGTTGCCGGGGAAACTCTAAATATCTATACTAGTATTACACAGTTGATATGAGTTTATGAAAGAAGACTTACAGTGAAACAACCCCACAATACAGTTATATACATATGAAAGCGGTAAATGAAAGCGGGTAAACACTTACTTGGTTGTAGAGCTTCCATGCTGTTTGGTTAGTTTGTTCAACAAAGAAAGCTTTGATAACAATATTATATTCAAAATAAAAGGAGAAAGTGCTTTGAAAAGATTGTTGGGGCTTATAGCTCAAGGAGAGGCCCAGGGTTTTATCAGTGATCGCACTGTCGTTTTGTACAGGGACTTATACAAGTGACTGAGGCCCGAGAAAGGTTTTCTGTACAAGGGGGTGGGTCTTACACTCTCTCAAGAGGCCCAAAAAGGATTGAAAGAAAATGAAATGGGGCTTATAACATGAGGGTAGGCCCATATGATTTGTTTTTTTTGAACTGGCGATCGCGCCGAGATTTTCTTTTAACGCAGAGGGACTTATACAATATCTGAGGCCCAAAGATTGTTTTGGTTAAAAGGGGGATTGGGTCTTACACTCTATTAGAGGCCCAAATTATTTTGAATGGGTCTTATAGCTCGAGGAGAGGCCCAGATGGTTTGTTTTAAATGGGCGATGATTGCGCCGAACTTTTTGAAATACAACGGGACTTATACAACATTTGAGGCCCAAAATAGGTTTGTATTTTTCAAAGGATTGGGTCTTACACTCTATTAGAGGCCCAAAGGTGTTTAAAGAAAAAGAATGGGGCTTATAACATGAGGGTAGGCCCAAGGGTTTGATTTGTTAGAAAGGCGACGACCGCGCCAAATTTTTTGACGGTATCGGGACTTATACAATACACTGAGGCCCAAATTATTTTGGTTTTTCTAAAGTTGTTGGGTCTTACACTCTACTAGAGGCCCAAAGGGTTTGAAAAAGTTTGATGAGGGTTGAATTAATCAAAAACCCTAATTTGTTTCCAAAATGTATTTTAATTGAATTAAAATTCAATAAAAATGATCAAAATTGTTAAACATGTGGAAAACAAATTGTGATCTTGGATTAATGTTTCAAAAATCATGTTTTGACCTACAAAATGATTAGAAATCATTAAAATTTGCAAAATCAAGAAGGAAAAAATATTTTAAATGTCAAAAAATAATTAAAATATTAATTCTTTGTAAAAATATCAATTATATGAAATAAATAATATTTTTGGGATTTTTTGGTAAAATAAAATATTTTAACATTTTTGTGAATTATTAAAATAAGAATCAACTCAAAATCATTAAAACTCAGAGAGAAATTAATTTTTGAATCAATTAAATAAAATCACAAAATTCAAATATTCAAATATTTGAAAAAGGGCGCCAAGAACAATGCAAGAACACGCGCCCTTCCTCTGTTTCTGCAGATTTGCGTTTTCTATCCAATATCACTGAATACTTGATTATATCATGCAATCTACATATCAATATACTCGTTTCAACCTCACGATCATGTCTATGGTCTTTAATTTCATTTATTTTAAGCATGGAATAAGAAATCAAAGAGAAACCTCAAGAACCCTAAATTCTGCATGAAGGTTTAGAAATTCCATACACGATTCATACAAAGCAATTGATTAAGGGTAAACACTCTATGCATGATTATGAACATATAGCCAAATTATTGTGCAGCAAAAATTGCATGGATCATAGAGTTAGAAGAGCTCATGGTCACCTCTTGCAGCTGGTGATCTTGTTTTGGGTTAGGGGTGTTAGAACTAGGTTCCAATGATCTGGATAGCTTCCCTAGGTGCCATGGATTGTGTCTGGATGCTTGGAATGGATTGAAATGATCTGGAACTTGAGATGGTACCTCAACTGCAAATCTGTCAAAGGCTTGAGCAGTTTGCTGGTGATTTTGTGATTTTGGTGTTCCAGATGTTATGTGAGTGTTTGGATCACTTCTATATGATGTTTATGAGGTGTGTATGTGATTGGTTTGATGGGAATTGCTCTCAAACTCAAAACCCGATGGTGACTTGCCTTAGAAGGCAAAATTGGAAGTGAGAAGGAGATTTTGAGGAAAGCATCTGTTTGATGGCTTTGGTGTACTCAAACTGAGCACAAATGAGCTCTATTTATAGTAGAGCAAGTTTTTTTTGCAAGCAATAGTGAATGGCAACTGCTGCAGAGGTTTGGGCAATGGTTGTACTTTGGAATCTCAAGTCTCCTCTAGCCATTGACTTGGGGTTAGGGCACAGAGCTGTGGTTCCCTAGTTGTTGGATCATTCTTGACTGAATTCAGTTACAAATGTGTCAGTCCATGCCACCTTGGTTTGGCATACTACTTTTGGTTCCCAAGACTTAAGAGGCTTGGGATCAGAGTTGGTTCCTCCTTGGTCCCCCCTTGAGGTGTTCAGATGGATAAAGTTGCTTTCCCTTTGCAAAATTTGGGCAAATCGAGCAAAACTCTAAAATCTGCCATGCGTCGCTCCCGGGATTTTCATCCTAGTACAAACGCGAAAGTGGCACCGAACAGAGTCGCCAGCAACGTGTATTTATCCCATGAGAGGGAAAGGAAACACTGCGTAAACCTGAAGGGAAGGAAAGAACATGGTCTTGCGACCAAGAGAACTGGGTTCGGGAGTCGGTTACGCGTGAGGAAGGTATTAACACCCCCACGCGTCCATCGTACCCGATGAGATCCACGCTTGCTAGTCTCAATCAAAGGGTGTAAGGAAAGATGCTAGAAAAAGAACTGGAAAAGGAATGGAAAGAGAAAGGAAAGAGAAAGAGAAACAAACGTAGGGAAAATAAAAGAAGCGCTCGCATGGGCCCTACCCCACTGCCTACGTATCTCATCGGGAGCATGAGAATCAGAGCGACGTAGTTCCCCTCACCTAGGGAAAGATTGTTTGTGTTTTTTAAGGAACGACTAACGTTCTAGCTCAGGTGTTGCAGGCTCGCTGGTCCGAGTGCGTTACCATCTTGCAAGAGAACGAGTAGAAGCACGTTCGTACGCTGAGAATGAGTGAGGTGAGAAAAGAATTCCCGAAGGAAAGACGTTATTGTTTGTTTTTGTCTTTTAGAAGTTTTTTCATTTGTTTGCATATGATAGTGTATCTAAATCTTAGTCATTGGAATGTGTACCCTCTCACATTCCAAGATGGAATGAGTAAGAAAGCACACTAAGGGTGAAGAAGACCCCCACACTTAGTTCCAATTGTCAAGGTTCAAACACACTAGCATACTTGTGTTTATTAAGTGTTTTTGTTGATTATGGACTGAAGAAGTGTTTTTTATTTGTACCTTCAACAAGTATTGCATTTAAGTCCCTCATACAAGATCAAATGTTTAACACATTGACCCAAGATGGGGCATATGCTACACATTCTAAGATTACAAGAGAAGACCCCTTTATAATCTTTTCTTTATATGAAAGGCCTAAATGCAATAAATGCCTACCTTTATTAGATATTTTTGTATTTTCTTTGAGATGAGAAAAAAGACTCAAGAGAGGAGAAAAGGTAAAAAATCTATATGAACTAAGACTCAATCCTAATTGAAAATTAAAGGGAGTGGTCCTAATGGTTTGTGAGGTTTCAACCTAAAGTCTAAAGAAAGAATGAATTAAACAATTCACTTCTAAGTTAGAAGATGAATTGTAATTCAAAAAAGGAAAGTGATGAGTTATTAAAAGAAAGCACATAAGTGCTTAACAAAACACAAAATGGAATTGTAAAAGAGATGAAAGGAGATTTGAATGTGGATTCCTTATCCACACTCAATTGCAACTTACCAAAGCCCCTACATGGTTAGTAAACATGTATAAGAAGTATAAGAAGCAAAAGAACACTTAATGCACCATAAAGATCAAAAGAATTAGATGAGAAATCAAATCCTAATGTCACAACCAGAATGTACATCACATGGAAAACAAATGATCATTATCATGCAAGTCCAAGTGGATAGGCAACAAACATCATCCATGACATTAGAACATGCTACCATAAGAAAAGGGAGAATGAAAGATGAAAAGAAATAAACAAACAATCATGAATGGAACATGTAATCTAAGGATCAGAATTGAAATGAAATGAAAAATGATTCACAAACATCTCACAAGTGTTCATGCATAACACATCAAGCCATTCAAGAAGCAATAGAAGAAGAAATGAAATGGAAATTCAAAAGAAAACACAAGTTCTTCATATTAAGGACACACAAAGTTCAAATGAAAGTGAACATGCAAAGATGACACATAATATGTACCAATGACCTATAATGTCAAATGAATATCTCACAAAGTAGGCCAATGATCATGCAAGTATGCACAAAAGCAATCATGTAAACATGCACAAAGATTACAAGGATATGACATGTTGTAATGCTTCAAATGAAATGTATTAAACAAAAATCAAATGAGTTCATGAAAATTATGAAAACATGATATTGAGGTTCACAAATCAGAGATGAATCACATACCAAAGTATCATGTAAAAAAATCAAGGCAAAAAGGCTTTATACAATGCACTTAAATCACATTGGATGCACATGCAAAGTAATGCAAAGATGAACATCAAAACATGCCATAACATGACCTAAAAAATCAAATAAAAATCACTTAACATAATTCAAGATGTTAATGACTCACTACAAAAGGAAGAGCATCAAAATTATTTTTAACGATCAAGAACAAAATTAAACAAAATCATGTACCACATTAAGAATGCACACAAAAGAAAATCAAAGAAAATCATGGAACAGGGGCAAAAAGGTCATAAAATCAAGAAATAAAATCATGAAAATTTTTCTAAATGTTTTAATGATGCTCATGAATTTTTGTAGAATTTTATAATGCAATTTGGTATTTTTAAAAATTAAAAAGCAAACGTGTAAAAAATGAAAAAAATAAAATGAAATGTAAATGTGAATGGGGGTGTGAACATAGTAATTAATCAGTTCAAAATCATTGGGCTTTAAAATAGAGGAGGTGCGAATAGCATAAAGGCTTAAGTCCATTACACGCTCAATCCACAATAACTACCATGCTCTTCAGTCAACACAGGTCAAAGCAAGGATCACCGTTGGATCAAGTCAAGTCAATAACCAAGCCAAAGTAAACCAGATCAACACACGCGCATGAATGTCCACCTTCCCTACCATGTGCCACGCCATACAATGTTTAAAATAAAATCAGAAACAACACGTGAGAGGCATGTGAGTTTTTATGTGCTGGCGCGTTGTGGATCATTAGATCAACAACATCATACGGCAGACATTCATTCTGGCCAGAAACCCTAACATAAAGACCACCGGCCGGAGAGGGACCTCCGGTCACCTTCTCCGGTCAATCACCACCGTCTGCAACCCTCACATCTCACCAAAATACACAAATATGATGCCAAAATGAAGCTGAGCTTATGTAGAGCATGAATCCAGTGATAAAACATACAAAATATTCATGACATGAGAGAATCGAACAGAGGAACATTTGCCCTAACATTTCAACTATGCCTCTAAAGGCCTATTAACTAGCCAGACAAGTTCTTGAGCTTATATGAAGCATCAAGAACCTGATAACATCTTCACATTATGTCTATAATGGAAGAAATTCGTACCTGAAGATTTATGATCTTGATGTGTTCTTCAGAAAACCAGAGATGTTGCTTCCTCTTTGAGCTTCTTTTGGCCAAATAAAGGCTTAGATGCAAAGAATGGATGATGCTTCAGTGGAGGAGAGCTGAGATCCAAGCTTCAAAACAGTTGCAATGTGATGAAAATGGAGAGAGAATCAGAGAGATTCTGAGATGAAGATGAAGAAGATGAATGAAATGGAGCTCGAAAATCAGTTGGAATGTGGAGAAATTGAGAGAGAATGGAGAGAGTTTCTGAGTTGAATGTGAGAAAATGAAGTTAGGAATGAAATTTGAGAGTGAAGTTTTTATTTATAGCGTGAGCTAACCATGGTTAAACTGAGTGAGTCAGCTGAGTCATGGTGGTTTGGGTGAGTCATCCCTAACTAACTGAGTCAAGTTAGTTAGGGAGAGCAATGGTATGGTGATGGCAACTCATGATATGCTATGGTGGAGGTGAAAAGAAAATGAAGGCACGACTGGTTGTAGCAGAAACTTGCTCAGCAAGTTTGTTTCTTTCCATTCTCATGTATGCCAAGGCAAGTGTGCAAGGTGTAAGTCATGTGTGTTTGGTTTAATGTGGAAAGCTGATGTGATGAAGTGTTTGTGGTGTGTGTGAACCAAAAATCGTGCACCACTGTTAATGCATCAATGTCACTCATGGTGATTTGCAAGTGGAAATCTCTCTACTTAGTGAATGGTTGGATGAGTTTTTGGATTCATTTGAAAGAGGGGATATTGGAGAATAGGTTTGGTGTGAAGAATGAGTTGAAATGATGTTTGGAAGGGGTTGCAAAAGGACTCATAACACACAAGTTTGAAAACTGGTTAGGGGCAAGGAAATGAGGTTGACTGGAAATGTATCTTGGCACGAAGTTTTCAGCAAGATCACCATATCTTGAGACCATTATATCTACCTCATAGCTTGATCAAACCAAATTTTGCCCAACATGAAACTTGAAGAGGACATTACAAGGAACGTTTTTGATGTTGACAAGTTTTGCAAATGAAGCCTTTATCATTGAGAAAAATAGGTGTACATTTGGCCCACCAACTGTTTGTTGAAATGACTGCACGCGTGACCTAAAAATCTTGGTCATGACCTAGTTTTTGCCCTACTTTCCTCCAACTTTGATCATCCATATCTCTCTCAATTTTTATCCAATGGAGATGTTCTACACATGGATTTGAAGCTTAAAGAAAGAACTTTTGTTGTGGCCGAGTGGAATTTTCATTTGGTGCTTCAATTTTAAATGGCCTTGGTTCAAACTCTGATCCAAAATGGCCAAAACTTGCTATTTTTAGTAACCCTTCTTCTTCCAAAAATGGCAACTTTCCACCTCTTGATTTTTTCATGATTCCTTTGGAGTTTCTTGACCAAATTTTGTACATTGGACACATATAACATGAATTTTATGAATTTGGCCTCAAAAAGTCAAGAGTTGACTTTTTCTCCTGATTATTTGACTTGGCCCTAAAATTCTTTGATTTTTTATCTTTCTTTCAATTGAACCACTTCTAAAACCAATTGAGAGGTGATTTTCCACATACAACACTTAAGAACATATAGAATACCTTGACATCAAGTCTTGTCCAAAAAATCAAAGATATCCTGATTTTATTAGAAACCCTAATTTTGGTGCCCACCTCCTAGGAGAAAAATGTGCAGTCTTCAATTTCAAATTCCTCAGAGTATGTTGTGTATCCTCTTAAAGGATGATGAAATATGCCACTTGAGGGTGATTTTGGATCAATGAGCTATCTCTTTTGAGGGTTTTCCTTCAGTTTTTTGAACCTCTTGCATGATGAAAGATGTAGGGCTTCAATCTCCTATTGAATCTCACTTCCTTGAGGTTTTGGATGATCAATTGAGATAGTGTGAGACATGAAAGACCTCTTGGATTTTATTGAGGCAACTTGTTTGACCTTTTTGTGCTTTGAATGATCCCTTGATTGTCCATCTTTCCCCCGATCACATGCCCTGATGGTAAGAGGGATGCTATGCTCTATTTTTCAATATTAAATGCAATGCAATGCTAATGATATGATAGATGATAATGCTATGCTAAGATGACAAAAAGGGAGAGCAAATTTTGGGGTATTACAGCTGCCCCTATTCAAACGCTGTAGACCTGAATGCCTGAAAGTGATTGCTTTCAGACTTTCAAGGTATATAGTGATTGAATACCAAATATAACCAAAAATTTGCTCTGGATGAGGAAAAAGAAAAGGGATATAAACCCAACGCGATTGTTGGATTGAGTCTTCAAGGGAAACGTTGTCGGAGAAATCTGTCTTTTGAACGACGCCAGGCGACTACTGGCTTGCCATACTGTTGATGGACTTTAACAAATGTCTTTTTGAACGACGCCAGACGACTACTGGCTTGCCACACTGCTGGTGGACTTTAGAAATGTCTTTTTGAACGATGCCAGACGACTACTGGCTTGCCACACTGCTGGTGGACTTTAGCTGCTCTGCCATTCTAAACAATGGACTTTTACCAGTTCGTGCTGGATTTTTGCCAATCTGTCGTTGGACTTCAATGATTACCAAACAGGCTTTGGAATCTCAAAATTGCCATCCTTGGATGGACTTTTGCAGCTTTGCCAAATTAAACTTGGACTTTGATGCTTACCAAACCGGCTCTAGAAGCTTTGTCAGATGATCATCCCACCTGCTGGAACAACCACCTGCAATATTATCCCACATGCTGGGATAAGATAAACAAACTGTATATAATGATCATCCCACTGGCTGGAACAACCATCTGCCATACTATCCCACAGGCTAGAATAATATGAATAAACTGTATATAATGATCATCCCACTGGCTGGAACAACCATCTTCCATACTATCCCACAGGCTGGAATAATATGAACAAACTGTATATAATGATCATCCCACTGGCTGGAACAACCATCTTCCATACTATTCCACAGGCTGGAATAATATGAACAAACTGTATATAATGATCATCTCACTGGCTGGAACAACCATCTGCCATACTATCCCACAGGCTGGAATAATATGAACAAACTGTATATAATGATCATCCCACTGGCTGGAACAACCATCTTCCATACTATTCCACAGGCTGGAATAATATGAACAAACTGTATGCCAAAAATAAATTGGACAAACTGTATGCCAAAAATAAATTGGACTTTGGATTGTAACTGAGCAATGCTGAGAATTACACCACCTGCTGGGTAATACCATATGCTGACACTTTGCTGAAAAAGAGATTCCGTTGATCCATATAGACCAAGTTGGGGAAATTACCTCGACTCGGCTGGGGAGTATAGCAGACAAGATTCAATGCTGAACTCTGTGGGGATATCATTACCAAAGATATGATCTTGCCGGGGACCAGGGCTACTTTGCGGGGAATATCCAAATCTTGGCTGAAAGACAATCCGTCGCAACATACTGAGAAAGAGTCCTTAGAGATCTGCTGAGGAAAATGACTGTCGAGCTTAGGGTAAATGTCACAATGCCCCCTGTTGGGCGATCTTTCCCTTTGACGACTCCGCTGGGAATAATGAGTTTATAACACACTATGCTGGAGAAAAACCGCTTTAAAGAGTCTCTTGTTGGGGCTGCCCTTCGAGGGGATTTTACAGAAGACCAAACGTCCTCAAACTCTACTGGGGATTATAGATATAAAACATCTTCTGCCGGGGAAATTCAATGCCCCATGCTTGGGATGGTCAATAACTCCGCTGGGGATTATTCTTTGACAAATTTCACATGCTGAAACCTGCGGGAGACATGATACTACCACTTGCTGGTACATCCTGCCAAGAGTAAACTCCACAAGGGATGTTAGTACTAAAAGTTTCGTCTCTTAAGAGGATTTTATAGAAAACCAAGCGTTTTCAAACTCTTAGACAAACACTCTGCCTTGAACTACCTTTCACATCGTCTGCAAGGTACTGGAGGATTGGCACTTGTTGTCAACCTGGAGTATTCACTGCATTAATAACCGTTATCAACACAGAAGAAATCCATCTTCGAACACCGTTGCCGTCACGAAACTTAGTGGGAACTCTTGAATGGAAGAATCAACTTAATAAGATACAACAGTATCAAGTCATAGCAAATATCTGCTCGTGGTTACGATCATGCTGTTTGGATCGAACGTGCTCATTACCTGCAACAGAAAAAGAATATGCACATGCCCCAGGATATTGCGCGGCCTCTTGGGTCCACCATCCAAGGTTGTCCAACAAGCAACGTAATTTCGATTGTCTTTGTGCATGTTTTTGCAAGGCCAAGATATTTTCAAAGTAACGTTTTATTATAAAAAATCGGACGTTTTTGCAAACAAAACAGTAAAATGAAAATAAAAGCCCGTGACTGAATATTCAACTTTATTGATGAAATGCCAAAAATTGGCGAAATTACAATCAGAAGCAAACCCCTGAAAGAGGCGATTGCCATAAAATTGAGAAAAGAAATCTATCCTAATGATAATGCGGAGATTGGATTCCAACTAATTTCTGATTCTGTTATAGCCAGTATGTATTCCAACTCTCCTGATTATCTTTGCCTTCAGAAGCTCGTGGTCCGACCAATTCCTCCTTTGGAATTTTGCCAGCTTGCTGAAGAGTAGAAAACGTACAGATTAATTCAGACTGCAGTCATTCGCTTTAATCCCTCTTTTGTGTGGATCGCCTTTTCGGGTTTTCAATCCACCGGGATACCCATTTTTGCCTAAGTTGTCCTTTCGGGTTTTCAACTTACCGGGTGTACAATTCTTTTCAATTATATCCCTAATTTTTGCCCGAACCTTTATTCTGTTTTTGGTTCGCCGGGATGCCCTTTTTTGCCTGAATTCTTTTTTTCTTTTATCCAGCGGGTCTCTTTATACGAAGTATTTTTTAACTGCATCTGAATTAACAGGGGATGAAAAATCTTCACCATCCATGGTTGTCAGCAACAAGGCCCCACATGAGAAAACCTTTTTTACCACGAACGGACCTTCATAGTTAGGAGTCCATTTGCCCCTGTGATCTGTACTCGGAGGAAGTATTCTCTTGATTACCACATCCCCGACCTTGTAGACTTGAGGTCGAACCTTTTGATCGAATGCCCTCTTCATCCTGCGCTGGTATAGCTGGCCATGGCATACCGCTGCTAAACGCTTCTCCTCAATAAGGCTCAGCTGATCAAATCTGGCTCGTACCCATTCAGCTTCATCTAGCTTAACGTCCATCAATACTCGGAGAGAGGGAATCTCCACTTCTATCGGTAGAACTGCCTCCATACCATATACAAGCGAGTATGGTGTTGCCCCAGTGGACGTGCGGACTGATGTTCGATACCCATGCAAAGCCAGTGGTAACATCTCATGCCAATCTTTGTACGTGACAACCATCTTCTGCACAATCTTCTTGATATTTTTGTTGGCCGCTTCAACCGCGCCATTCATTTTCGGGCGGTACGGAGAAGAATTGTGGTGCTCGATTTTGAAGTCCCGGCATAGCTCAGCCATCATCTTGTTGTTCAAATTAGAACCATTATCAGTAATGATTCTTTCGGGCACTCCATATCGACAAATGATATCTCGCTTCAAGAAACGAACCACTACTTGCTTAGTGACATTGGCGTAAGATGCTGCTTCAACCTATTTAGTGAAGTAATCAATGGCGACCAAGATGAAACGATGGCCGTTTGAAGCAGTAGGCTCAATTTTCCCGATCATATCAATGCCCCACATTGCAAATGGCCACGGAGAAGACATGATACTCAACGGATTGGGAGGAACGTGCACTTTGTCTGCATAGATCTGGCATTTGTGACACTTGCGAGCATACTTGCAGCAATCTGACTCCATGGTAAGCCAATAATACCCTAATCTCAACAATTTCTTAGCCATCGCATGTCCTCCGACATGTGTACCGAAAGAGCCTTCATGCACTTCAATCATCAACAGGTCTGCCACGTGTCTATCCACACATCTGAGCAGAACCGTGTCAAAATTCCTTTTATACAGCACACCATCTTTGTTCAAGAAGAAACTACCAGCTAGACTTCTTAATGTCTTCTTGTCATTGGAAGATGCCCCAGGCGGGTATTCTTGAGTTTTTAAGAAGCATTTGATGTCATGGTACCAAGGCTTATCGTCAGACACTGCATCAACCTCAAACACAAAAGCAGGCCTATCAAGACGAGATACATCAATCCTGGGCACAAAGTTCCAACCATGCACTTTGATCATCGAAGAGATAGTGGCCAAGGCGTCTGCAAACTTATTCTCATCTCGGGGAACATGGTACAACTTGACAGTTGTAAAGAATGTCAGCAATCTCCTTGTATAATCTCTATACGGAATCAAATTCTGCTGATGTGTGTGCCAAGTTCCCTTTACTTGATTGATTACCAGTGCTGAATCACCAAAGATATCGAGGGTCTTGATTCGTAGATCAATAGCTTCCTCGATCCCTAGTATGCAAGCTTCGTATTCTGCTTCATTGTTGGTACACCCGAAAGTTACTCGGGCAGTGAAGGGCATGTGAACACCCTTTGGCGTAATAAGGACTGCACCAACTCCGCACCCATTCATATTAACTGCCCCATCAAACATCAAACTCCATTTGGATTCAGGGTCAGGCCCCTCCTCCAGAAGTGGTTCCTCGCAGTCTTTCGCTTTGAGAAACATGATGTCCTCATCAGGGAAATCAAATCTCATGGGCTGGTAATCATCAAGAGGCTATTGCACAAGATAATCTGACAGTATACTTCCTTTGATTGCCTTTTGCGAAGTAAATTGAATATCGTACTCTGTCAGTACCATCTGCCACCTTGCAACTCTGCCTGTAAGTGCTGGTTTCTAAAAAATATACTTGACCGGATCCAATTTAGAGATCAACAGGGTTGTATGTGTGAGCATGTATTGTCTCAATCGCTTGGCGGCCCATGCGAGTGCACAACATGTCTTCTCAAGCATTGAATAACGCGATTCACAATCTGTAAATTTCTTGCTCAGGTAGTAGATAGCATGTTCTTTCCTACCTGTCTCGTCGTGTTGACCGAGAACACAACCCATGGATCCTTCGAGCACTGTCAAGTACATAATCAGTGGTCTTCCTTGAACTGGAGGTATCAGAATTGGAGGTTCCTGCAAATATCTTTTTATTTTATCGAATGCATTTTGACAATCATCATTCCACCTGACCGTTTGATCTTTTCGTAGCATTTTGAATATCGGTTCGCAAGTGGCAGTTAGGTGCGATATGAACCTTGAAATATAGTTCAATCTTCCTAGAAAGCCGCAAACTTCTTTCTCAGTTCTCGGTACAGGCATATCTTGTATAGCTTTCACTTTAGCAGGATCAACCTCTATCCCTTTTTCACTGACAATGAAACCAAGCAATTTTCCGGACCGCACGCCAAAAGTACACTTGTTAGGATTCAGTCTCAACCTGAATTTCCTCAGCCTCTCAAACAACTTCTTCAAGTTGATCAGATGTTCCTCTTCTGTCTTTGATTTAGCAATCATGTCATCCACATAGCACTCGATCTCTTTATGAATTAGATCGTGGAATAACGTCACCATTGCTCTTTGATAAGTTGCCCCTGCGTTCTTCAACCCAAAAGGCATTACTTTGTAACAGAAGGTACCCCACGGGGTAATGAATGTCGTCTTCTCCATGTCTTCTGGCGCCATCTTTATCTGATTGTACCCGAAGAATCCATCCATAAATGAGAACACTGAAAACTGAGCGGTATTATCAACCAACACATCAATATGAGGGAGTGGAAAGTCATCTTTAGGGCTCGCCCTTTTGAGATCTCTGTAATCCACACACATTCTGACTTTGCCATCTTTCTTCGGCACCGGTACTATATTGGCCACCCAGGGAGGATAGTTGGTTACTGATAGAAAACCTGCATCCAACTGTTTCTGTACTTCTTCCTTGATCTTCAAAGCCATTTCTGGTTTTGTCCTGCGCAGCTTCTGCTTGACCGGTGGGCAGTCCTCTTTCAATGGTAGTCTATGCACAACTATGTCTGTATCTAAACCTGGCATATCTTGGTATGACCAAGCAAAGATGTCAACGTATTCCCGTAGCATGACTATCAGCTCTTGCTTTACATCAGCCCGCAGACTCGCACCAATCTTGATCTCTTTCTTGCTTTCCTCTGACCCAATATTGATGATCTCAAGAGCTTCCTGATGAGGCTGAATGGTATTCTCTTCCTGTTTCAACAACCTAGCCAACTCTTCCGGGAGTTTATAGTCTTCATCACTTTCTTCCTCAGCTTGATAGATCGGATTGTCGAAATCATACGTGGGCATAACAGAATCATTTTCAGAGAAATCCACAGAATCCAGTCTGCATGATTGGGTTTTATGCTTTATTTTAGATTATTTTTTGCTTGAAAACAAAAGAAAAGAAAGTGCATTATCATTTTTAATTTTCTTTGTGCAAAAATAAAATAAAGAAAGAGTAAAGGATCACAAATTTGTAAACAAAAACGTCCTTTTATTGATATTTGAACATTATATGAGAAAATATGGTGGCCCTACAAATGGATCCTCACACCTTGGGCAGAGTGTGGGATTTCATGCATTATGAAAGACAAGAATTATTACTCTGAATGGTGAACAACATGAACGATTTCTTCACTAGACCAATTTTGCAACGCCTCGCCTGGAGCCAGTGCATATACCCATCTGTCTAGATAATCTGACCTTTCAGCGCCATCTTCTATTGCTGAGCAGGACTGGTTGGGATTGATAATTCCTCCACTGTTGAAGTTGATTGGCCCACGGAATCGAGGAGCTGGCATCCGGCCCGGCTGGTATCCAATGCCAAACTTATCTTCTTTCACGAACACATCTATAGCTTTACCCCAACCTTGGGCATTTCCGCTTTCGACCACTTCTCTGGCCTGCTTGTACGACGCAATTGATGCACTCGGCCCACCTGGCACATTTGACACCACTGCTGCTGAAGTAGACTCTGGTAAGTTATTGATATTCAGGGCTTCAAAAGATTGACACAAAGTTTCATGAATCTCTCCATCCATTTCCACATATTTGAAAGTGGATAGATGACTCACGAATATATCTTCCTCGCCGCAAACAGTAACCACTTGACCCTCAAACACATACTTGAG
This sequence comes from Lathyrus tuberosus, assembly GCA_022829125.1. Taxonomy (NCBI): domain Eukaryota; kingdom Viridiplantae; phylum Streptophyta; class Magnoliopsida; order Fabales; family Fabaceae; genus Lathyrus; species Lathyrus tuberosus. The sequence goes on along the minus strand of JALAZF010001147.1, from coordinate 81,278 downwards.
CTTCTGATGAAGTGTGGAGGTAACTGCGCCTGCTGCGTGAATCCACGGTCGGCCCAACAAACAACTATAAGCAGGCTGAATGTCCATAACATGAAAGGTCGTCTTGAATATCTGTGGACCAACCTGTATTGGTAGTTCAACCTCCCCAAACACCGATCTTTGGGATCCATCGAAAGCTCTCACAATCAGATCGCTGGGTCTCAGAACCAATCCATCTACTTCAATTTTCATCAGGGCTTTTTTGGGTAACACATTTAAGGAAGAACCTGTGTCAACCAGCACATGCGACAAAACTGCTTCTTTGCATTCAAGTGTGATGTGCAGTGCTTTGTTGTGGTTACGTCCGTCTGGTGTCAAATCCCTGTTCGTAAATCCCAACCCGTGGCTCACATTCACATTAGAAATTACTCCCTCCAACTGATTCACGGTAATCTCATGGGGAACGTATGCCATATTCAGAACTTTCAACAAAGCAGCCCGGTGTGCATCTGAACTCATTAACAGGGATAATATCGAAATTTTAGAGGGTGTCTGATTAAGTTGGTCAATGATCTTGTAATCACTCTTTTTGATAACCCTCATAAATTCCTCAACATCATTATCAAAATTGACTTTAGGGTCCTCTTCCTGAGCAGGCACTTTGTCATCAACAACCTGTTTTCCTTTCGCTCTTGCAGCGGCTTCAGCCTCTTTATCATTCCTTAGAGTCTGGGGAGCAAACAGTCGACCACTCCTAGTAAAACCACTTGGTCCACTGACATTCTCAATGCTAGTACCAACAGCCTCTGCCTTCTGCCGACTTCCTCCTTGACGAGTATCAGTTCCATACTGCCACGGAACTGCCCTATTAGACACATAAGCAGCCGATTCAGGAACTATAATCGTAACTGGTCTCGGCCTCTCGGGCACGATGATAGCAACAGGTTACTCAACAGGCACCTGTATCTCGACTGGATTATAGTAAATGGTAATGGCAGAAACATCCTGTTCTTTCTCTACTTTATCAAACTGAAGACTTCCCTCGTCCATAAGATCCTGCAGTCCAACTCTCAACTTACTGCAGCCATTAACCTGCTTTGAACAATCCTCGCAATCAGAGGCGCATCCAGGAAATACCTTTCCTTTTAACAAACGTTCTTTTACAATCAACAGCGGAGTCTTCACCAAATTAACATCTGTAATCAAATTCAACTTCTCGCCATCAAAAATGGCATTTGTTCCTGCAACTCCATGATGAGGCATTGGATTGTCACGAACATTCGGCGGCCTAGAGAAGTTGATAGCTTTTGCGTCGATCAGATCTTGAACTTTATGTTGAAAGGCCCAGCACTTTTCTATTGAATGACCTGGCGCACCAGAATGATATTCACATCGAACATTAGCATCGTAACCTTGAGGCAATTTTCCGGAATCTAGCGGCTTCATAGTCCGAAGTTCAACCAACTTCTCTTTGAGCAGTTGTGGTAACAAAGCAGCATATGTCATAGGCAAGGGATCAAACTTACGGTCCCTTTGTCTATTGTTCTGAAATCGGGGTCTACCTTGCTGATCTGGCGTTTGCTGTCCAGCTGGAACCGGAATGGTTACCGCATCCACCTGATAATAGGACTGATTCCTTTCTTTGCCCCCTCCTCTATACACAGCGCTGGACTCCCCTTCTCTTTTCCTTGGTCCATTGGCAAAGGGTTTCTTTGAACTTGAAGCAACATATTGAATCTTACCCAGTTTCAGCAGACTTTCTATTCGTTCCCCCGCAACGACGATGTCGGCAAACCCCGTGGAAGGACATGCAGCAAGTCTATCCAAATACGTCCCTTAAAGTGTGCTCATGAACATATCAGCCATCTCACGATCACCCAAGGGTGGTTGAACTCGAGCAGCCAATTCTCTCCATCTCTGTGCGTACTGCTTAAAGCCCTCCTTGTTATCCTGAGTCATACTCTGCAATTGAGTACGATTAGGTGCCATGTCCAGATTATATTGATACTGCTTCAGAAACGCAGCGCACAAATCTTTCCAACTCCTTATATGAACCCTTTCCAGCTTAATGTACCATTCCAGGGAAGCGCCTGACAGGCTATCCTGGAAAAAATACATCCAGAGCTTTTGGTCCTCGGTGTAAGCGGCAATCTTGCGATTGTAAGCTTGCAAATGTGTTTTGGGACAGGTACTGCCGTTGTACTTATCTAAAGCAGGAAGCTTGAACTTGGGAGGAATTCGCACACCCTGTACGAGACCCATGTCTTCTACATCAATTCCAAGAGGATTTTGGCTCTCAATAGCCTTGAGTCTTTCATCCAGCCCTTCATACTTTCGGTCGTCATTGTAGAAACCCATGTCATTGTTGACTGCAGTGAACTGGTCCTCCTGACCATCCTCATTGTTATCAAATCCCAGATGTACCCCACCAGCAGGGATTGTGCCAACAGGAGGAGTGCGCATGTTGCGATTTGGGATTTCGGTTTCCAGCCTCTGTATAGTAGTTCTCATAGCTTCTTGTCCAATCCTCATGTTTTCTTGACCGGTCCTCAGCTCTTGCTGACCTTGAGCAATCCCCTGCATGAGGTTCATAAACTGTTCCATCCTTCCCCTCAAATCGGCTAACTCTGTCTGAACTTGCTCCATTACTCTTGCTTGATTGCGTCGGGTAGAATATCGGTGAACTGGGGTATCAGTTATCGTGCCTGAAACCAAATAAAGGTTAGCAGGCGCCTGCAAAAGGAGAAAACCTGCAATGCAAAAATGATATGCTATGCAAATGCAAATGCACAGTTATGTTTGTCATTTCAAGATACTTTTCATATCCTGATTCCAATCATAACCACAAATTCCTGACGACCAGAAATCATGATTAGTGAGTTTTGCTCTGAAGAGATATTCATATACATCGATCACAAATATCTGGAGACCAGAAATAGTGACTTTGTAGTGTGCCCGTGTGCAGATAACACATCACATATATCTGAAAACCAGAAATTGTGAATAGAAATAGCTCTTTTCGTACAAATTTCCAGAAGTTTTCCAGTACATTAGTCATAGTTTCAGCAACAAAATAAGAAACAAGCAGTCAAATGGATCCATCAACAATTCTGATGGTAACCATTACAAATTACAAAGAAATGACAAAAATCACTAATCCGACAGCTCTACATCCTTCAGCTTCTGGCTGGAGTACTTAATCTCTTCAAACAGGATGCGGGTACGCTGATGATGTGGCTTCTCAATCAGCTCTTTGATTATGACGTCCCTTTTTTCCAACGCATCCTCTAACGAACCCACGTGCATCAGCAAGGCTTCATCTTCACCGACTCCTTTGCGCCTCTTAATTCCAGCTTGAATTTTAAGTAGCTTCAGATCCGCCGTGACATCTTCAAGCTCTTTGTTAGCGATCTTCAGCTTATCTTCAGCATTCCTTGCCCGTTCTTGGCTTCTGTCAAGGTCTTCTCGATGTTTTCTTCTTGCTTCATGTGCTTTCTTCAGCTCTTCATTTTTATCTTTTAACCGGGTCATCAATTCAGAGTTCTCAATTCTGACTTCATCCCAAGCTTGACGGAGTTTAGCTAACGAATCTTGGCTTCGGGCTAGAGCCTGCTTTGTAGCCTTATGAGCCTGACTAGTATCATCTGCTCCCAAGGTAAGCTTCCGGAAGTATCGAGCTCTCTCATCAAAATCTTCTTCTTTGTTTGCCAGGGTTTTTTCTGCTTTCAATGATCTCTTTTCCAACTCTTTGTTGTCCGCTAGAGCTTTCTGAAGACATCTACTCATCCCAGAGTTCTCTATCTGCAGCTCTCTAACCTTTTTCTTCCATTTCTCGCACTCCTCAATAGCTACAATGGTGGGTTGTTCAGGCTGTACTGAACGTACAAGAAGTCTCCTTGAAAAGGGCAAAAGTAATTCCTTTACTTTCGTCTCAATCCATTTGTCATATTCAGGATAAGACCTACAATCCCCTTTCCCAAAAACCGCTTTTCCAATTTTATGCTTATCTTTCCAAGCATTCACTACCTCTACCACCTTCTCATCTTTAGTTCTTGTGAAGAACAAAGATACTTCCATGTCTTGCTCTGTAGGAGGACCCTTAGAAGCATACCCGAACTGTCGGATGGCCAAAATTGGATTATAATTGATCCCTCCTTTTCTGCCAATCAGAGGTACATTTGGAAAACTTCCGCATCTTGTGATAAGCTCAACTCTCAGCAATCGATGATCGAACCAGACAATAGTATCAGCTGTTAAACCCATCATTCGCTCGGACCACTTCGCAACACTATGGTTTCCACAAAGGCACCTGTTTGAGGCAAATGCTTGAAAAGCCAATGACATAGCAGTGGAGTGCAACAACTAACAGGGCCTCCCCTTCTTTTCTCGTTCTTGTAGTGCACGGAATAATAAAAATCCCCCAACAAAGTAGGAACTGGATTTTTAAGAACGAAAACTCTCGTAGCATGCATATCCACAAAGTCTTGCTGATTGGGAAAAAGAACTAGGCCATATATGCAAAGAGCAAAAATGGAGTTGTAAACCGTCCAGTTTTTAGCATTAGCGGCCTCTTGGGCTTGATCAGAAAGGAATTCCAGATGAAATCCGTCAACTCCGTTTTTGTTACTCACACCACTTTTGATCACTGACTGGTCCATTTGTGTTGCAGCGGAAATTTCTTTTACACTAGGAGAGCTACCAGAAAAAAATGGTATTGTTGACATGATCGGAACCCCCAAAATAAATGAGAATTCTTCTAGCGTCGGCATCAAAATGTAATATGGAAAGAGGAAGCATCTCAGCGAAGGCTCATAGAACTGCAGCAGGATGTGTAGAGCATCATGTTCATACTTCGTGATAGTACGGACCATCCTAACCAAATTCCCATACTTCTTTTGAAACCTATCAAGAACATCGGGGCCGGCCATGTCTATGACTTTGAGCAATGAATCCAAGGTAGGGTCTGGAAACTTGTAAGAAACATTGTTCTTCCTTCTCTCGTCATTCTCTGTTGAACCCATGGATTGGAATCAGAAGTATATTAGGCACCTGAAATTGACAAACATAACCGTTATGATATGATAATGCAATGCAAAGGGCAATGTGATCAGGTAATCAGGTGTCTGTGCTGAACTGTGTGCGGTGTCAGTGTAGCCCTGGGAACAATATGGAACCACAAGTAGGAACTGTCTGAATATAATAGGATGAACCCTTCCTTTGTGTAAAATCAACAGAAAACCGGGTATGTAGGAGGTCATGGTCACCTGCAAACCTACAAACAACCCCCTTCTCACATGTGGGTTCTAGGATGTTCAGTATCCCGGGCTCTCAGGTCGAGAAATGATGATACGTTCACCATTTCTGGTTTGGCATCATCATCAATCGAGGAGGCCTCAAATAATTCTCCAAGACGAAAGGTCCTCAGCTTCTGGCACTGAGGTCGAGAAGCAATAGTACGTTCATCCCTCGGGGTACAGTACTATCGCCAATCGAGGAGTGCCTCCAATGATTCCCTTTCCAAAAAGGAAACCCTATGGCAAGTTCCCAGCATTGGGTCCTCGGGTCGAGAATGTGCAATGGGGTTGCCACAGAATGTGGTCTGCCACTGACACATCTCGGGAGGAGTGCCGCAACTGAGTCCTCGGGAACGGTCACCAGAGTCGACAGCTCTCTAGATCGACATCCTGGAATAAGCAAGACGCGCATGCCATGATGGGTCCCAAGATAGCCTCGTCTAGCTGTGAATTTCGTGAATACCCAACGTACTCCAGACGACACGTAGGTTCCACTACTCTCCACTCTAATCCTAAGTGTATAATCAAGCCGTGTAATGGGCTTATCTCTCAGAAATCCCATCCCGCCAAACAGAAAATAGCACAGTCCAGCACAGTATAATATATGAAATGTAAATGCTAACATGCTGTAAATATGGTGATGTACAGTAAAACAATAAATAACCATACAATAAAACGGTAAATACAGCACAACAGTAAACACCCCAATGAAAGAAAAACATACAAGCACTAGGATTGACTTGCTTCGGATGGACCAGCAATAGGTCAATCTGTCCCCAGCAGAGTCGCCAGCTGTCGCTCCCGGGATTTTCATCCTAGTACAAACGCGAAAGTGGCACCGAACAGAGTCGCCAGCAACATGTATTTATCCCATGAGAGGGAAAGGAAACACTGTGTAAACCTGAAGGGAAGGAAAGAACATGGTCTTGCGACCAAGAGAACTGGGTTCGGGAGTCGGTTACGCGTGAGGAAGGTATTAACACCCCCACGCGTCCATCGTACCCGATGGGATCCACGCTTGCTAGTCTCAATCAAAGGGTGTAAGGAAAGATGCTAGAAAAAGAACTGGAAAAGGAATGGAAAGAGAAAGGAAAGAGAAAGAGAAACAAACGTAGGGAAAATAAAAGAAGTGCTCGTATGGGCCCTACCCCACTGCCTACGTATCTCATCGGGAGCATGAGAATCAGAGCGACGTAGTTCCCCTCACCTAGGGAAAGATTGTTTGTGTTTTTTAAGGAACGGCTAACGTTCTAGCTCAGGTGTTGCAGGCTCGCTGGTCCGAGTGCGTTACCATCTTGCAAGAGAACGAGTAGAAGCACGTTCGTACGCTGAGAATGAGTGAGGTGAGAAAAGAATTACCGAAGGAAAGACGTTATTGTTTGTTTTTATCTTTTAGAAGTTTTTTCATTTGTTTGCATATGATAGTGTATCTAAATCTTAGTCATTGGAATGTGTACCCTCTCACATTCCAAGATGGAATGAGTAAGAAAGCACACTAAGGGTGAAGAAGACCCCCACACTTAGTTCCAATTGTCAAGGTTCAAACACACTAGCATACTTGTGTTTATTAAGTGTTTTTGTTGATTATGGACTGAAGAAGTGTTTTTTATTTGTACCTTCAACAAGTATTGCATTTAAGTCCCTCATACAAGATCAAATGTTTAACACATTGACCCAAGATGGGGCATATGCTACACATTCTAAGATTACAAGAGAAGACCCCTTTATAATCTTTTCTTTATATGAAAGGCCTAAATGCAATAAATGCCTACCTTTATTAGATATTTTTGTATTTTCTTTGAGATGAGAAAAGAGACTCAAGAGAGGAGAAAAGGTAAAAAAATCTATATGAACTAAGACTCAATCCTAATTGAAAATTAAAGGGAGTGGTCCTAATGGTTTGTGAGGTTTCAACCTAAAGTCTAAAGAAAGAATGAATTAAACAATTCACTTCTAAGTTAGAAGATGAATTGTAATTCAAAAAAGGAAAGTGATGAGTTATTAAAAGAAAGCACATAAGTGCTTAACAAAACACAAAATGGAATTGTAAAAGAGATGAAAGGATATTTGAATGTGGATTCCTTATCCACACTCAATTGCAACTTACCAAAGCCCCTACATGGTTAGTAAACATGTATAAGAAGTATAAGAAGCAAAAGAACACTTAATGCACCATAAAGATCAAAAGAATTAGATGAGAAATCAAATCCTAATGTCACAACCAGAATGTACATCACATGGAAAACAAATGATCATTATCATGCAAGTCCAAGTGGATAGGCAACAAACATCATCCATGACATTAGAACATGCTACCATAAGAAAAGGGAGAATGAAAGATGAAAAGAAATAAACAAACAATCATGAATGGAACATGTAATCTAAGGATTAGAATTGAAATGAAATGAAAAATGATTCACAAACATCTCACAAGTGTTCATGCATAACACATCAAGCCATTCAAGAAGCAATAGAAGAAGAAATGAAATGGAAATTCAAAAGAAAACACAAGTTCTTCATATTAAGGACACACAAAGTTCAAATGAAAGTGAACATGCAAAGATGACACATAATATGTACCAATGACCTATAATGTCAAATGAATATCTCACAAAGTAGGTCAATGATCATGCAAGTATGCACAAAAGCAATCATGTAAACATGCACAAAGATTACAAGGATATGACATGTTGTAATGCTTCAAATGAAATGTATTAAACAAAAATCAAATGAGTTCATGAAAATTATGAAAACATGATATTGAGGTTCACAAATCAGAGATGAATCACATATCAAAGTATCATGTAAAAAAATCAAGGCAAAAAGGCTTTATACAATGCACTTAAATCACATTGGATGCACATGCAAAGTAATGCAAAGATGAACATCAAAACATGCCATAACATGACCTAAAAAATCAAATAAAAATCACTTAACATAATTCAAGATGTTAATGACTCACTACAAAAGGAAGAGCATCAAAATTATTTTTAATGATCAAGAACAAAATTAAACAAAATCATGTACCACATTAAGAATGCACACAAAAGAAAATCAAATAAAATCATGGAACAGGGGCAAAAAGGTCATAAAATCAAGAAATAAAATCATGAAAAATTTTCTAATTGTTTTAATGATGCTCATGAATTTTTGTGGAATTTTATAATGCCATTTGGTATTTTTAAAAATTAAAAAGCAAACGTGTAAAAAATGAAAAAAATAAAATGAAATGTAAATGTGAATGGGGGTGTGAACATAGTAATTAATCAGTTCAAAATCATTGGGCTTTAAAATAGAGGAGGTGCGAATAGCATAAAGGCTTAAGTCCATTACACGGTCAATCCACAATAACTACCATGCTCTTCAGTCAACACAGGTCAAAGCAAGGATCACTGTTGGATCAAGTCAAGTCAATAACCAAGCCAAAGTAAACCAGATCAACACACGCGCATGAATGTCCACCTTCCCTACCATGTGCCACGCCATACAATGTTTAAAATAAAATCAGAAACAACACGTGGGAGGCATGTGAGTTTTTATGTGCTGGCGCATTTTGGATCATTAGATCAACAACATCATACGGTTGGCATTCATTCTGGCCAGAAACCCTAACATAAAGACCACCGGCCGGAGAGGGACCTCCGGTCACCTTCTCCGGTCAATCACCACCGTCTGCAACCCTCACATCTCACCAAAATACACAAATATGATGCCAAAATGAAGCTGAGATTATGTAGAGCATGAATCCAGTGATAAAACATACAAAATATTCATGACATGAGAGAATCGAACAGAGGAACATTTGCCCTAACATTTCAACTATGCCTCTAAAGGCCTATCAACTTGCCAGACAAGTTCTTGAGCTTATATGAAGCATCAAGAACCTGATAACATCTTCACATTATGTCTATAATGGAAGAAATTCGTACCTGAAGATTTATGATCTTGATGTGTTCTTCAGAAAACCAGAGATGTTGCTTCCTCTTTGAGCTTCGTTTGGCCAAATAAAGGCTTAGATGCAAAGAATGGATGATGCTTCAGTGGAGGAGAGAGCTGAGATCCAAGCTTCAAAACAGTTGCAATGTGATGAAAATGGAGAGAGAATCAGAGAGATTCTGAGATGAAGATGAAGAAGATGAATGAAATGGAGCTCGAAAATCAGTTGCAATGTGGAGAAATTGAGAGAGAATGGAGAGAGTTTCTGAGTTGAATGTGAGAAAATGAAGTTAGGAATGAAATTTGAGAGTGAAGTTTTTATTTATAGCGTGAGCTAACCATGGTTAAACTGAGTGAGTCAGCTGAGTCATGGTGGTTTGGGTGAGTCATCCCTAACTAACTGAGTCAAGTTAGTTAGGGAGAGCAATGGTATGGTGATGGCAACTCATGATATGCTATGGTGGAGGTGAAAAGAAAATGAAGGCACGGCTGGTTGTAGCAGTAACTTGCTCAGCAAGTTTGTGTCTTTCCATTCTCATGTATGCCAAGGAAAGTGTGCAAGGTGTATGTCATGTGTGTTTGGTTTAATGTGGAAAGCTGATGTGATGAAGTGTTTGTGGTGTGTGTGAACCAAAAATCGTGCACCACTATTAATGCATCAATGTCACTCATGGTGATTTGCAAGTGGAAATCTCTCTACTTAGTGAATGGTTGGATGAGTTTTTGGATTCATTTGAAATAGGGGATATTGGAGAATAGGTTTGGTGTGAAGAATGAGTTGAAATAATGTTTGGAAGGGGTTGCAAAAGGACTCATAACACACAAGTTTGAAAACTGGTTAGGGGCAAGGAAATGAGGTTGACTGGCAATGCATCTTGGCACAAAGTTTTCAGCAAGATCACCATATCTTGAGACCATTATATCTACCTCATAGCTTGATCAAACCAAATTTTGCCCAACATGAAACTTGAAGAGGACATTACAAGGAACGTTTTTGATGTTGACAAGTTTTGCAAATGAAGCCTTTATCATTGAGAAAAATAGGTGTACATTTGGCCCACCAACTTTTTGTTGAAATGACTGCACGCGTGACCTGAAAATCTTGGTCATGACCTAGTTTTTGTCCTACTTTTCTCCAACTTTGATCATCCATATCTCTCTCAATTTTTATCCAATGGAGATGTTCTACACATGGATTTGAAGCTTAAAGAAAGAACTTTTGTTGTGGCCGAGTGGAATTTTCATTTGGTGCTTCAATTTTAAATGGCCTTGGTTCAAACTCTGATGCAAAATGGCCAAAACTTGCTATTTTTAATAACCCTTCTTCTTCCAAAAATGGCAACTTTCCACCTCTTGATTTTTTCATGATTCCTTTGGAGTTTCTTGACCAAATTTTGTACATTGGACACATATAACATGAATTTTATGAATTTGGCCTCAAAAAGTCAAGAGTTGACCTTTTCTCCTGATTATTTGACTTGGCCCCAAAATTCTCTGATTTTTGATCTTTCTTTCAATTGAACCACTTCTAAAACCAATTGAGAGGTGATTTTCCACATACATACACTTAAGAACATATAGAATACCATGACATCAAGTCTTGTCCAAAAAATTAAAGATATCCTGATTTTATTAGAAACCCTAATTTTGGTGCCCACCTCCTAGGAGAAAAATGTGCAGTCTTCAATTTCAAATTCCTCAGAGTATGTTGTGTATCCTCTTAAAGGATGATGAAATATGCCACTTGAGGGTGATTTTGGATCAATGAGCTATCTCTTTTGAGGGTTTTCCTTCAGTTTTTTGAACCTCTTGCATGATGAAAGATGTAGGGCTTCAATCTCCTATTGAATCTCACTTCCTTGAGGTTTTGGATGATCAATTGAGATAGTGTGAGACATGAAAGACCTCTTGGCTTTTCTTGAGGCAACTTGTTTGACCTTTTTGTGCTTTGAATGATCCCTTGATTGTCCATCTTTCCCCCGATCACATGCCCTGATGGTAAGAGGGATGCTATGCTATATTTTTCTATGTTAAATGCAATGCAATGCTAATGATATGATAGATGATAATGCTATGCTAAGATGACAAAAAGGGAGAGCAAATTTTGGGGTATTACAGCTGTCCCTATTCAAACGCTGTAGACCTGAATGCCTGAAAGCGATTGCTTTCAGACTTTCAAGGTATATAGTGATTGAATACCAAATATAACCAAAAATTTGCTCTGGATGAGGAAAAAGAAAAGGGATATAAACCCAACGCGATTGTTGGATTGAGTCTTCAAGTGAAACGTTGTCGGAGAAATCTGTCTTTTGAACGACGCCAGGCGACTACTGGCTTGCCATACTGTTGATGGACTTTAACAAATGTCTTTTTGAACGACGCCAGACGACTACTGGCTTGCCACACTGCTGGTGGACTTTAGAAATGTCTTTTTGAATGACGCCAGACGACTACTGGCTTGCCACACTGCTGGTGGACTTTAGCTGCTCTGCCATTCTAAACAATGGACTTTTACCAGTTCGTGCTGGATTTTTGCCAATTTGTCGTTGGACTTCAATGATTACCAAACAGGCTTTGGAATCTCAAAATTGCCATCCTTGGATGGACTTTTGCAGCTTTGCCAAATTAAACTTGGACTTTGATGCTTACCAGACCGGCTCTGGAAGCTTTGTCAGATGATCATCCCACCTGCTGGAACAACCACCTGCAATATTATCCCACATGCTAGGATAAGATAAACAAACTGTATATAATGATCATCCCACTGGCTGGAACAACCATATGCCATACTATCCCACAGGCTAGAATAATATGAACAAACTGTATATAATGATCATCCCACTGGCTGGAACAACCATCTTCCATACTATCCCACAGGCTGGAATAATATGAACAAACTGTATATAATGATCATCCCACTGGCTGGAACAACCATCTTCCATACTATTCCACAGGCTAGAATAATATGAACAAACTGTATATAATGATCATCCCACTGGCTGGAACAACCATCTGCCATACTATCCCACAGGCTGGAATAATATGAACAAACTGTATATAATGATCATCCCACTGGCTGGAACAACCATCTTCCATACTATTCCACAGGCTGGAATAATATGAACAAACTGTATGCCAAAAATAAATTGGACAAACTGTATGCCAAAAATAAATTGGACTTTGGATTGTAACTGAGCAATGCTGAGAATTACACCACCTGCTGGGTAATACCATATGCTGACACTTTGCTGAAAAAGAGATTCCGTTGATCCATATAGACCAAGTTGGGGAAATTACCGCGACTCGGCTGGGGAGTATAGCGGACAAGATTCAATGCTGAACTCTGTGGGGATATCATTACCAAAGATATGATCTTGCCGGGGACCAGGGCTACTTTACGGGGAATATCCAAATCTTGGCTGAAAGACAATCCGTCGCAACATACTGAGAAAGAGTCCTTAGAGATCTGCTGAGGAAAATGACTGTCGAGCTTAGGGTAAATGTCACAATGCCCCCTGTTGGGCGAACTTTCCTTTTGACGACTCCGCTGGGAATAATGAGTTTATAACACACTCTGCTGGAGAAAAACCGCTTTAAAGCGTCTCTTGTTGGGGCTGCCCTTCGAGAGGATTTTACAGAAGACCAAACGTCCTCAAACTCTACTGGGGATTATAGATATAGAACATCTTCTGTCGGGGAAATTCAATGCCCCATGCTTGGGATGGTCAATAACTCCGCTGGGGATTATTCTTTGACAAATTTCATATGCTGAAACCTACGGGAGACATGATACTACCACTTGCTGGTACATCCTGCCAAGAGTAAACTCCACAAGGGATGTTAGTACTAAAAGTTTCGTCTCTTAAGAGGATTTTATAGAAAACCAAGCGTTTTCAAACTCTTAGACAAACACTCTGCCTTGAACTACCTTTCACATCGTCTGCAAGGTACTGGAGGATTGGCACTTGTTGTCAACCTGGAGTATTCACTGCATTAATAACCGTTATCAACACAGAAGAAATCCATCTTCGAACACCGTTGCCGTCACGAAACTTAGTGGGAACTCTTGAATGGAAGAATCGACTTAATAAGATACAACAGTATCAAGTCATAGCAAATATCTGCTCGTGGTTACGATCATGCTGTTTGGATCGACCGTGCTCATTACCTGCAACAGAAAAAGAATATGCACATGCCCCAGGATATTGCGCGGTCTTTTGGGTCCACCATCTAAGGTTGTCCAACAAGCAACGTAATTTCGATTGTGTTTGTGCATGTTTTTACAAGGCCAAGATATTTTCAAAGTAACGTTTTATTATAAAAAATCAGACGTTTTTGCAAACAAAACAGTAAAATGAAAATAAAAGCCCGTGACTGAATATTCAACTTTATTGATGAAATGCCAAAAATTGGCGAAATTACAATCAGAAGCAAACCCCTGAAAGAGGCGATTGCCATAAAATTGAGAAAAGAAATCTATCCTAATGATAATGCGGAGATTGGATTCCAACTGATTTCTGATTCTGTTATAGCCAGTATGTATTCCAACTCTCCTGATTATCTTTGCCTTCAGAAGCTCGTGGTCCGACCAATTCCTCCTTTGGAATTTTGCCAGCTTGCTGAAGAGTAGAAAACGTACAGATTAATTCAGACTGCAGTCATTCGCTTTAATCCATCTTTTGTGTGGATCGCCTTTTCGGGTTTTCAATCCACCGGGATACCCATTTTTGCCTAAGTTGCCCTTTCGGGTTTTCAACTTACCGGGTGTACAATTCTTTTCAATTATATCCCTAATTTTTGCCCGAACCTTTATTCTGTTTTTGGTTCGCCGGGATTCCCTTTTTTGCCTGAATTCTTTTTTTTCTTTTATCCAGCGGGTCTCTTTATACGAAGTATTTTTTAACTGCATCTGAATTAACAGGGGATGAAAAATCTTCACCATCCATGGTTGTCAGCAACAAGGCCCCACCTGAGAAAACCTTTTTTACCACGAACGGACCTTCATAGTTAGGAGTCCATTTGCCCCTGTGATCTGTACTCGGAGGAAGTATTCTCTTGATTACCACATCCCCGACCTTGTAGACTTGAGGTCGAACCTTTTGATCGAATGCCCTCTTCATTCTGCGCTGGTATAGCTGGCCATGGCATACCGCTGCTAAACGCTTCTCCTCAGTAAGGCTCAGCTGATCAAATCTGGCTCGTACCCATTCAGCTTCATCTAGCTTAACGTCCATCAATACTCGGAGAGAGGGAATCTCCACTTCTATCGGTAGAACTGCCTCCATACCATATACAAGCGAGTATGGTGTTGCCCCAGTGGACGTGCGGACTGATGTTCGATACCCATGCAAAGCCAGTGGTAACATCTCATGCCAATCTTTGTACGTGACAACCATCTTCTGCACAATCTTCTTGATATTTTTGTTGGCCGCTTCAACCGCGCCATTCATTTTCGGGCGGTACGGAGAAGAATTGTGGTGCTCGATTTTGAAGTCCTGGCATAGCTCAGCCATCATCTTGTTGTTCAAATTAGAACCATTATCAGTAATGATTCTTTCGGGCACTCCATATCGACAAATGATATCTCGCTTCAAGAAACGAGCCACTACTTGCTTAGTGACATTGGCGTAAGATTCTGCTTCAACCCATTTAGTGAAGTAATCAATGGCGACCAAGATGAAACGATGACCGTTTGAAGCAGTAGGCTCAATTTTCCCGATCATATCAATGCCCCACATTGCAAATGGCCACGGAGAAGACATGATACTCAACGGATTGGGAGGAACGTGCACTTTGTCTGCATAGATCTGGCATTTGTGACACTTGCGAGCATACTTGCAGCAATCTGACTCCATGGTCAGCCAATAATACCCTAATCTCAACAACTTCTTAGCCATCGCATGTCCTCCGGCATGGGTACCGAAAGAGCCTTCATGCACTTCAATCATCAACAGGTCTGCCTCGTGTCTATCCACACATCTGAGCAGAACCGTGTCAAAATTCCTTTTATACAGCACACCATCTTTGTTCAAGAAGAAACTACCAGCTAGCCTTCTTAATGTCTTCTTGTCATTGGAAGATGCCCCAGGCGGGTATTCTTGATTTTTTAAGAAGCATTTGATGTCATGGTACCAAGGCTTATCGTCAGACACTGCATCAACCTCAAACACAAAAGCAGGCCTATCAAGACGAGATACATCAATCCTGGGCACAAAGTTCCAACCATGCACTTTGATCATCGAAGAGATAGTGGCCAAGGCGTCTGCAAACTTATTCTCATCTCGGGGAACATGGTACAACTTGACAGTTGTAAAGAATGTCAGCAATCTCCTTGTATAATCTCTATACGGAATCAAATTCTGCTGATGTGTGTGCCAAGTTCCCTTTACTTGATTGATTACCAGTGCTGAATCACCAAAGATATCGAGGGTCTTGATTCGTAGATCAATAGCTTCCTCGATCCCTAGTATGCAAGCTTCGTATTCTGCTTCATTGTTGGTACACCCGAAAGTTACTCGGGCAGTGAAGGGCATGTGAACACCCTCTGGCGTAATAAGGACTGCACCAACGCCGCACCCATTCATATTAACTACCTCATCAAACATCAAACTCCATTTGGATTCAGGGTCAGGCCCCTCCTCCAGAAGTGGTTCCTCGCAGTCTTTTGCTTTGAGAAACATGATGTCCTCATCAGGGAAATCAAATCTCATGGGCTGGTAATCATCAAGAGGCTGTTGCACAAGATAATCTGACAGTATACTTCCTTTGATTGCCTTTTACGAAGTAAATTGAATATCGTACTCTGTCAGTACCATCTGCCACCTTGCAACTCTGCCTGTAAGTGCTGGTTTCTCAAAAATATACTTGACCGGATCCAATTTAGAGATCAACAGGGTTGTAGGTGTGAGCATGTATTGTCTCAATCGCTTGGCGGCCCATGCGAGTGCCCAACATGTCTTCTCAAGCATTGAATAACGCGATTCACAATCTGTAAATTTCTTGCTCAGGTAGTAGATAACATGTTCTTTCCTACCTGTCTCGTCGTGTTGACCGAGAACACAACCCATGGATCCTTCGAGCACTGTCAAGTACATAATCAGTGGTCTTCCTTGAACTGGAGGTATCAAAATTGGAGGTTCCTGCAAATATCTTTTTATTTTATCGAATGCATTTTGACAATCATCATTCCACCTGACCGTTTGATCTTTTCGTTGCATTTTGAATATCGGTTCACAAGTGGCAGTTAGGTGCGATATGAACCTTGAAATATAGTTCAATCTTCCTAGAAAGCCGCGAACTTCTTTCTCAGTTCTCGGTACAGGCATATCTTGTATAGCTTTCACTTTAGCAGGATCAACCTCTATCCCTTTTTCACTGACAATGAAACCAAGCAATTTTCCGAACCGCACGCCGAAAGTACACTTGTTAGGATTCAGTCTCAACCTGAATTTCCTCAGCCTCTCAAATAACTTCTTCAAGTTGATCAGATGTTCCTCTTCTGTCTTTGATTTAGCAATCATGTCATCCACATAGCACTCGATCTCTTTATGAATTAGATCGTGGAATAACGTCACCATTGCTCTTTGATAAGTTACCCCTGCGTTCTTCAACCCAAAAGGCATTACTTTGTAACAGAAGGTACCCCACGGGGTAATGAATGTCGTCTTCTCCATGTCTTCAGGCACCATCTTTATCTGATTGTACCCGGAGAATCCATCCATAAATGAGAACACTGAAAACTGAGCGGTATTATCAACCAGCACATCAATATGAGGGAGTGGAAAGTCATCTTTAGGGCTCGCCCTGTTGAGATCTCTGTAATCCACACACATTCTGACTTTGCCATCTTTCTTCGGCACCGGTACTATATTGGCCACCCAGGGAGGATAGTTGGTTACTACCAGAAAACCTGCATCCAACTGTTTCTGTACTTCTTCCTTTATCTTCAAAGCCATTTCTGGTTTTGTCCTGCGCAGCTTCTGCTTGACCGGTGGGCAGTCCTCTTTCAATGGTAGTCTATGCACAACTATGTCTGTATCTAAACCTGACATATCTTGGTATGACCAAGCAAAGATGTCAACGTATTCCCGTAGCATGACTATCAGCTCTTGCTTTACATCAGCCCGCAGACTCGCACCAATCTTGATCTCTTTCTTGCTTTCCTCTGACCCAATATTGATGATCTGAAGAGCTTCCTGATGAGGCTGAATGGTCTTCTCTTCCTGTTTCAACAACCTAGCCAACTCTTCCGGGAGTTCATAGTCTTCATCACTTTCTTCCTCAGCTTGATAGATCGGATTGTCGAAATCATACGTGGGCATAACAGAATCATTTTCAGAGAAATCCACAGAATCCAGTCTGCATGATTGGGTTTATGCTTTATTTTAGATTATTTTTTGCTTGAAAACAAAAGAAAAGAAAGTGCATTATCATTTTTAATTTTCTTTGTGCAAAAATAAAATAAAGAAAGAGTAAAGGATCACAAATTTGTAAACAAAAACATCCTTTTATTGATATTTAAACATTATATGAGAAAATATGGTGGCCCTACAAATGGATCCTCACACCTTGGGCAGAGTGTGGGATTTCATGCATTATGAAAGACAAGAATTATTACTCTGAATGGTGAACAACATGAACGATTTCTTCACTAGACCAATTTTGCAACGCCTCGCCTGGAGCCAGTGCATATACCCATCTGTCCAGATAATCTGAGCTTTCAGCGCCATCTTCTATTGCTGAGCAGGACTGGTTGGGATTGATAATTCCTCCACTGTTGAAGTTGATTGGCCCACGGAATCGAGGAGCTGGCATCCGGCCCGGCTGGTATCCAATGCCAAACTTATCTTCTTTCACGAACACATCTATAGCTTTACCCCAACCTTGGGCATTTCCGCTTTCGACCACTTCTCTGGCCTGCTTGTACGACGCAATTGATGCACTCGGCCCACCTGGCACATTTGACACCACTGCTGCTGAAGTAGACTCTGGTAAGTTATTGATATTCAGGGCTTCAAAAGATTGACACAAAGTTTCATGAATCTCTCCATCCATTTCCACATATTTAAAAGTGGATAGATGACTCACGAATATATCTTCCTCGCCGCAAACAGTAACCCCTTGACCCTCGAACACATACTTGAGCTTCTGATGAAGTGTGGAGGTAACTGCGCCTGCTGCGTGAATCCACGGTCGGCCCAACAAACAGCTATAAGCAGGCTGAATGTCCATAACATGAAAGGTCGTCTTGAATATCTGTGGACCAACCTGTATTGGTAGTTCAACCTCCCCAAACACCGATCTTTGGGATCCATCGAAAGCTCTCACAATCAGATCGTTGGGTCTCAGAACCAATCCATCTACTTCAATTTTCATCAGGGCTTTTTTGGGTAACACATTTAAGGAAGAACCTGTGTAAACCAGCACATGCTACAAAACTGCTCCTTTGCATTCAAGTGTGATGTGCATTGCTTTGTTGTGGTTACGTCTGTCCGGTGTCAAATCCCTGTTCGTAAATCCCAACCCGTGGCTCACATTCACATTAGAAATTACTCCCTCAAACTGATTCACTGTAATCTCATGGGGAACGTATGCCATATTCAGAACTTTCAACAAAGCAGCCCGGTGTGCATCTGAACTCATTAACAGGGATAATATCGAAATTTTAGAGGGTGTCTGATTAAGTTGGTCAATGATCTTGTAATCACTCTTTTTGATAACCCTCATAAATTCCTCAACATCATTATCAAAATTGACTTTAGGGTCCTCTTCCTGAGCAGGCACTTTGTCATCAACAACCTGTTTTCCTTTTGCTCTTGCAGCGGCTTCAGCCTCTTTATCATTCCTTAGAGTCTGGGGAGCAAACAGTCGACCGCTCCTAGTAAAACCACTTGGTCCACTGACATTCTCAATGCTAGTACCAACAGCCTCTGCCTTCTGCCGACTTCCTCCTTGACGAGTATCAGTTCCATACTGCCACGGAACTGCCCTATTAGACACATAAGCAGCCGATTCAGGAACTATAATCGTAACTGGTCTCGGCCTCTCGGGCACGATGATAGCAACAGGTTACTCAACAGGCACCTGTATCTCAACTGGATTATAGTAAATGGTAACGGCAGAAACATCCTGTTCTTTCTCTACTTTATCAAACTGAAGACTTCCCTCGTCCATAAGATCCTGCAGTCCAACTCTCAACTTACTGCAGCCATTAACCTGCTTTGAACAATCCTCGCAATCAGAGGCGCATCTAGGAAATACCTTTCCTATTAACAAACGTTCTTTTACAATCAACAGCGGAGTCTTCACCAAATTAACATCAGTAATCAAATTCAACTTCTCGCCATCAAAAATGGCATTTGTGCCTGCAACTCCATGATGAGGCATTGGATTGTCACGAACATTCAGCGGCCTAGAGAAGTTGACAGCTTTTGCGTCGATCAGATCTTGAACCTTATGTTGAAAGGCCCTGCACTTTTCTATTGAATGACCTGGCGCACTAGAATGATATTCACATCGAACATTAGCATCGTAACCTTGAGGCAATTTTCCAGAATCCAGCGGCTTCATAGTCCGAAGTTCAACCAACTTCTCTTTGAGCAGTTGTGGTAACAAAGCAGCATATGTCATAGGCAAGGGATCAAACTTGCGGTCCCTTTGTCTATTGTTCTGAAATCGGGGTCTACCTTGCTGATCTGGCATTTGCTGTCCAGCTGGAACTGGAATGGTTACCGCATCCACTTGATAATAGGACTGATTCCTTCCTCTGCCCCCTCCTCTATACACAGCGCTGGACTCCCCTTCTCTTTTCCTTGGTCCATTGGCAAAGGGTTGCTTTGAATTTGAAGCAACATCTTGAATCTTACCCAGTTTCAGCAGACTTTCTATTCGTTCCCCCGCAACGACGATGTCGGCAAACCCCGTGGAAGGACATGCAGCAAGTCTATCCAAATACGTCCCTTGAAGTGTGCTCATGAACATATCAGCCATCTCACGATCACCCAAGGGTGGTTGAACTCGAGCAGCCAATTCTTTCCATCTCTGTGCGTACTGCTTAAAGCCCTCCTTGTTATCCTGAGTCATACTCTGCAATTGAGTACGATTAGGTGCCATGTCCAGATTATATTGATACTGCTTCAGAAACGCAGCGCACAAATCTTTCCAACTCCTTATATGAACCCTGTCCAGCTTAATGTACCATTCCAGGGAAGCGCCTGATAGGCTATCCTGGAAAAAATACATCCAGAGCTTTTGGTCCTCGGTGTAAGCGGCAATCTTGCGATTGTAAGCTTGCAAATGTGTTTTGGGACAGGTACTGCCGTTGTACTTATCCAAAGCAGGAAGCTTGAACTTGGGAGGAATTCGGACACCCTGTACGAGACCCATGTCTTCTACATCAATTCCAAGAGGATTTTGGCTGTTAATAGCCTTGAGTCTTTCATCCAGCCCTTCATACTTCCGGTCGTCATTGTAGAAACCCATGTCATTGTTGACTGCAGTGAACTGGTCCTCCTGACCATCCTCATTGTTATCAAATCCCAGATGTACCCCACCAGCAGGGATTGTGCCAAAAGGAGGAGTGCGCACGTTGCGATTTGGGATTTCAGTTTCCAGCCTCTGGATAGTAGTTCTCATAGCTTCTTGTCCAATCCTCATGTTTTCTTGACCGGTCCTCAGCTCTTGCTGACCTTGAGCAATCCCCTGCATGAGGTTCATGAACTGTTCCATCCTTCCCCTCAAATCGGCTAACTCTGTCTGAACTTGCTCCATTACTCTTGCTTGATTGCGTCGGGTAGAATATCGGTGAACTGGGGTATCAGCTATCGTGCCTGAAACCAAATAAAGGTTAGCAGGCGCCTGCAAAAGGAGAAAACCTGCAATGCAAAAATGATATGCTATGCAAATGCAAATGCACAGTTATGTTTGTCATTTCAAGATACTTTTCATATCTTGATTCCAATCATAACCACAAATTCCTGACGACCAGAAATCATGATTAGTGAGTTTTACTCTGAAGAGATATTCATATACATCGATCACAAATATCTGGAGACCAGAAATAGTGACTTTGTAGTGTGCCCGTGTGCAGATAACACATCACATATATCTGAAAACCAGAAATTGTGAACAGAAATAGCTATTTTCGTACAAATTTCCAGAAGTTTTCCAGTACATTAGTCATAGTTTCAGCAACAAAATAAGAAACAAGCAGTCAAATGGATCCATCAACAATTCTGATGGTAACCATTACAAATTACAAAGAAATGACAAAAATCACTAATCCGACAGCTCTACATCCTTCAGCTTCTGGCTGGAGTACTTAATCTCTTCAAACAGGACGCGGGTACGCTGATGATGTGACTTCTCAATCAGCTCTTTGATTATGACGTCCCTTTTTTCCAACGCATCCTCTAACGAACCCACGTGCATCAGCAAGGCTTCATCTTCACCGACTCCTTTGCGCCTCTTAATTCCAGCTTGAATTTTAACTAGCTTCAGATCCGCCGTGACATCTTCAAGCTCTTTGTTAGCGATCTTCAGCTTATCTTCAGCGTTCCTTGCCCGTTCTTGGCTTCTGTCAAGGTCTTCTCGATGTTTTCTTCTTGCTTCATGTGCTTTCTTCAGCTCTTCATTTTTATCTTTTAACCGGGTCATCAATTCAGAGTTCTCAATTCTGACTTCATCCCAAGCTTGACGGAGTTTAGCTAACGAATCTTGGCTTCGGGCTAGAGCCTGCTTTGTAGCCTTATGAGCCTGACTAGTATCATCTGCTCCCAAGGTAAGCTTCCGGAAGTATCGAGCTCTCTCATCAAAATCTTCTTCTTTGTTTGCCAGGGTTTTTTCTGCTTTCAATGCTCTCTTTTCCAACTCTTTGTTGTCCGCTAGAGCTTTCTGAAGACATCTACTCATCCCAGAGTTCTCTATCTGCAGCTCTCTAACCTTTTTCTTCCATTTCTCGCACTCCTCAATAGCTACCATGGTGGGTTGTTCAGGCTGTACTGAAAGTACAAGAAGTCTCCTTGAAAAGGGCAAAAGCAATTCCTTTACTTTCGTCTCAATCCATTTGTCATATTCAGGATAAGACCTACAATCTCCTTTCCCAAAAACCGCTTTTCCAATTTTATGCTTATCTTTCCAAGCATTCACTACCTCTACCACCTTCTCATCTTTAGTTCCTGTGAAGAACAAAGATTCTTCCATGTCTTGCTCTGTAGGAGGACCCTTAGAAGCATACCCGAACTGTCGGATGGCCAAAATTGGATTATAATTGATCCCTCCTTTTCTGCCAATCAGAGGTACATTTGGAAAACTTCCGCATCTTGTGATAAGCTCAACTCTCAGCAATCGATGATCGAACCAGACAATATTATCAGCTGTTAAACCTATCATTCGCTCGGACCACTTCGCAACATCTATGGTTTCCACAAAGGCACCTGTTTGAGCAAATGCTTGAAAAGCCAATGACATAGCAGTGGAGTGCAACAACTAACAGGGCCTCCCCTTCTTTTCTCGTTCTTGTAGTGCACGGAATAATAAAAATCCCCCAACAAAGTAGGAACTGGATTTTTAAGAACGAAAACTCTCGTAGCTTGCATATCCACAAAGTCTTGCTGATTGGGAAAAAGAACTAGGCCATATATGCAAAGAGCCAAAATGGAGTTGTAAACCGTCCAGTTTTTAGCATTAGCGGCCTCTTGGGCTTGATCAGAAAGGAATTCTAGATGAAATCCGTCAACTCCGTTTTTGTTACTCACACCACTTTTGATCACTGACTGGTCCATTTGTGTTGCAGCGGCAATTTCTTTTACACTAGGAGAGCTACCATAAAAAAATGGTATTGTTGACATGATCGGAACCCCCAAAATAAATGAGAATTCTTCTAGCGTCGGCATCAAAATGTAATCTGAAAAGAGGAAGCATCTCAGCGAAGGCTCATAGAACTGCAGCAGGGTGTGTAGACCATCATGTTCATACTTCGTGATAGTACGAACCATCCTAACCAAATTCCCATACTTCTTTTGAAACCTATCAAGAACATCGGGGCCGGCCATGTCTATGACTTTGTGCAATGAATCCAAGGTAGGGTCTGGAAACTTGTAAGAAACATTGTTCTTCCTTCTCTCGTCATTCTCTGTTGAACCCATGGATTGGAATCAGAAGTATATTAGGCACCTGAAATTGACAAACATAACCGTTATGATATGATAATGCAATGCAAAGGGCAATGTGATCAGGTAATCAGGTGTCTGTGCTGAACTGTGTGCGGTGTCAGTGTAGCCCTGGGAACAATATGGAACCACAAGTAGGAACTGTCTGAATATAATAGGATGAACCCTTCCTTTGTGTAAAATTAACAGAAAACCGGGTATGTAGAGGTCATGGTCACCTGCAAACCTGTAAACAACCCCCTTCTCACATGTGGGTTCTAGGATGTTCAGTATCCCGGGCTCTCAGGTCGAGAAATGATGATACGTTCACCATTTCTGGTTTGGCATCATCATCAATCGAGGAGGCCTCAACTAATTCTCCAAGATGAAAGGTCCTCAGCTTCTGGCACTGAGGTCGAGAAGTAATAGTACATTCATCCCTCAGGGTACAGTACTATCGCCAACCGAGGAGTGCCTCCACTGATTCCCTTTCCAAAAAGGAAACCCTATGGCAAGTTCCCAGCATTGGGTCCTCGGGTCGAGAATGTGCAATGGGGTTGCCACAGAATGTGGTCTGCCACTGACACATCTCGGGAGGAGTGCCGCAACTGAGTCCTCGGGAACGGTCACCAGAGTCGACAGCTCTCTAGATCGACATCCTGGAATACGCAAGACGCGCATACCATGATGGGTCCCAAGATAGCCTCGTCTAGCTGTGAATTTCGTGAATACCCAATGTACTCCAGACAGCACGTAGGTCCCACTACTCTCCACTCTAATCCTAAGTGTATACTCAAGCCTGTGTAATGGGCTTATCTCTCAGAAATCCCATCCCGCCAAACAGAAAACAGCACAGTCCAGCACAGTATAATATATGAAATGTAAATGCTAACATGCTGTAAATATGGTGATGTACAGTAAAACAATAAATAACCATACAATAAAACGGTAAATACAGCACAACAGTAAACACCCAATGAAAGAAAAATAGACAAGCACTAGGATTGACTCGCTTCAGATGGACCAACAATAGGTCAATCAGTCCCCAGCAGAGTCGCCAGCTGTCGCTCCCGGGATTTTCATCCTAGTACAAACGCGAAAGTGGCACCGAACAGAGTCGCCAGCAACGTGTATTTATCCCATGAGAGGGAAAGGAAACACTGCGTAAACCTGAAGGGAAGGAAAGAACATGGTCTTGCGACCAAGAGAACTGGGTCCGGGAGTCGGTTACGCGTGAGGAAGGTATTAACACCCCCACGCGTCCATTGTACCCGATGGGATCCACGCTTGCTAGTCTCAATCAAAGGGTGTAAGGAAAGATGCTAGAAAAAGAACTGGAAAAGGAATGGAAAGAGAAAGGAAAGAGAAAGAGAAACAAACGTAGGGAAAATAAAAGAAGTGCTCGCATGGGCCCTACCCCACTGCCTACGTATCTCATCGGGAGCATGAGAATCAGAGCGACGTAGTTCCCCTCACCTAGGGAAAGATTGTTTGTGTTTTTTAAGGAACGACTAACGTTCTAGCTCAGGTGTTGCAGGCTCGCTGGTCCGAGTGCGTTACCATCTTGCAAGAGAATGAGTAGAAGCACGTTCGTACGCTGAGAATGAGTGAGGTGAGAAAAGAATTCCCGAAGGAAAGACGTTATTGTTTGTTTTTGTCTTTTAGAAGTTTTTTCATTTGTTTGCATATGACAGTGTATCTAAATCTTAGTCATTGGAATGTGTACCCTCTCACATTCCAAGATGGAATGAGTAAGAAAGCACACTAAGGGTGAAGAAGACCCCCACACTTAGTTCCAATTGTCAAGGTTCAAACACACTAGCATACTTGTGTTTATTAAGTGTTTTTGTTGATTATGGACTGAAGAAGTGGTTTTTATTTGTACCTTCAACAAGTATTGCATTTAAGTCCCTCATACAAGATCAAATGTTTAACACATTGACCCAAGATGGGGCATATGCTACACATTCTAAGATTACAAGAGAAGACCCCTTTATAATCTTTTCTTTATATGAAAGGCCTAAATGCAATAAATGCCTACCTTTATTAGATATTTTTGTATTTTCTTTGAGATGAGAAAAGAGACTCAAGAGAGGAGAAAAGGTAAAAAATCTATATGAACTAAGACTTAATCCTAATTGAAAATTAAAGGGAGTGGTCCTAATGGTTTGTGAGGTTTCAACCTAAAGTCTAAAGAAAGAATGAATTAAACAATTCACTTCTAAGTTAGAAGATGAATTATAATTCAAAAAAGGAAAGTGATGAGTTATTAAAAGAAAGCACATAAGTGCTTAACAAAACACAAAATGGAATTGTAAAAGAGATGAAAGGAGATTTGAATGTGGATTCCTTATCCACACTCAATTGCAACTTACCAAAGCCCCTACATGGTTAGTAAACATGTATAAGAAGTATAAGAAGCAAAAGAACACTTAATGCACCATAAAGATCAAAAGAATTATATGAGAAATCAAATCCTAATGTCACAACCAGAATGTACATCACATGGAAAACAAATGATCATTATCATGCAAGTCCAAGTGGATAGGCAACAAACATCATCCATGACATTAGAACATGCTACCATAAGAAAAGGGAGAATGAAAGATGAAAAGAAATAAACAAACAATCATGAATGGAACATGTAATCTAAGGATCAGAATTGAAATGAAATGAAAAATGATTCACAAACATCTCACAAGTGTTCATGCATAACACATCAAGCCATTCAAGAAGCAATAGAAGAAGAAATGAAATGGAAATTCAAAAGAAAACACAAGTTCTTCATATTAAGGACACACAAAGTTCAAATGAAAGTGAACATGCAAAGATGACACATAATATGTACCAATGACCTATAATGTCAAATGAATATCTCACAAAGTAGGCCAATGATCATGCAAGTATGCACAAAAGCAATCATGTAAACATGCACAAAGATTACAAGGATATGACATGTTGTAATGCTTCAAATGAAATGTATTAAACAAAAATCAAATGAGTTCATGAAAATTATGAAAACATGATATTGAGGTTCACAAATCAGAGATGAATCACATATCAAAGTATCATGTAAAAAAATCAAGGCAAAAAGGCTTTATACAATGCACTTAAATCACATTGGATGCACATGCAAAGTAATGCAAAGATGAACATCAAAACATGCCATAACATGGCCTAAAAAATCAAATAAAAATCACTTAACATAATTCAAGATGTTAATGACTCACTACAAAAGGAAGAGCATCAAAATTATTTTTAATGATCAAGAACAAAATTAAACAAAATCATGTACCACATTAAGAATGCACACAAAAGAAAATCAAAGAAAATCATGGAACAGGGGCAAAAAGGTCATAAAATCAAGAAATAAAATCATGAAAAATTTTCTAAATGTTTTAATGATGTTCATGAATTTTTGTGGAATTTTATAATGCCATTTGGTATTTTTAAAAATTAAAAAGAAAACGTGTAAAAAATGAAAAAAATAAAATGAAATGTAAATGTGAATGGGGGTGTGAACATAGTAATTAATCAGTTCAAAATCATTGGGCTTTAAAACAGAGGAGGTGCGAATAGCATAAAGGCTTAAGTCCATTACACGCTCAATCCACAATAACTACCATGCTCTTCAGTCAACACAGGTCAAAGCAAGGATCACCGTTGGATCAAGTCAAGTCAATAACCAAGCCAAAGTAAACCAGATCAACACACGCGCATGAATGTCCACCTTCCCTACCATGTGCCACGCCATACAATGTTTAAAATAAAATCAGAAACAACACGTGAGAGGCATGTGAGTTTTTATGTGCTGGCGCGTTTTGGATCATTAGATCAACAACATCATACGACTGACATTCATTCTGGCCAGAAACCCTAACATAAAGACCACCGGCCGGAGAGGGACCTCCGGTCACCTTCTCCGGTCAATCACCACCGTCTGCAACCCTCACATCTCACCAAAATACACAAATATGATGCCAAAATGAAGCTGAGCTTATGTAGAGCATGAATCCAGTGATAAAACATACAAAATATTCATGACATGAGAGAATCGAACAGAGGAACATTTGCCCTAACATTTCAACTATGCCTCTAAAGGCCTATCAACTAGCCAGACAAGTTCTTGAGCTTATATGAAGCATCAAGAACCTGATAACATCTTCACATTATGTCTATAATGGAAGAAATTCGTACCTGAAGATTTATGATCTTGATGTGTTCTTCAGAAAACCAGAGATGTTGCTTCCTCTTTGAGCTTCTTTTGGCCAAATAAAGGCTTAGATGCAAAGAATGGATGACGCTTCAGTGGAGGAGAGCTGAGATCCAAGCTTCAAAACAGTTGCAATGTGATGAAAATGGAGAGAGAATCAGAGAGATTCTGAGATGAAGATGAAGAAGATGAATGAAATAGAGCTCGAAAATCAGTTGCAATGTGGAGAAATTGAGAGAGAATGGAGAGAGTTTCTGAGTTGAATGTGAGAAAATGAAGTTAGGAATGAAATTTGAGAGTGAAGTTTTTATTTATAGCGTGAGCTAACCATGGTTAAACTGAGTGAGTCAGCTGAGTCATGGTGGTTTGGGTGAGTCATCCCTAACTAACTGAGTCAAGTTAGTTAGGGAGAGCAATGGTATGGTGATGGCAACTCATGATATGCTATGGTGGAGGTGAAAAGAAAATGAAGGCACGGCTGGTTGTAGCAGAAACTTGCTCAGCAAGTTTGTTTCTTTCCATTCTCATGTATGCCAAGGCAAGTGTGCAAGGTGTAAGTCATGTGTGTTTGGTTTAATGTGGAAAGCTGATGTGATGAAGTGTTTGTGGTGTGTGTGAACCAAAAATCATGCACCACTGTTAATGCATCAATGTCACTCATGGTGATTTGCAAGTGGAAATCTCTCTACTTAGTGAATGGTTGGATGAGTTTTTGGATTCATTTGAAAGAGGGGATATTGGAGAATAGGTTTGGTGTGAAGAATGAGTTGAAATGATGTTTGGAAGGGGTTGCAAAAGGACTCATAACACACAAGTTTGAAAACTGGTTAGGGGCAAGGAAATGAGGTTGACTGGCAATGCATCTTGGCACAAAGTTTTCAGCAAGATCACCATATCTACCTCATAGCTTGATCAAACCAAATTTTGCCCAACATGAAACTTGAAGAGGACATTACAAGGAACGTTTTTGATGTTGACAAGTTTTGCAAATGAAGCCTTTATCATTGAGAAAAATAGGTGTACATTTGGCCCACCAACTGTTTGTTGAAATGACTGCACGCGTGACCTGAAAATCTTGGTCATGACCTAGTTTTTGCCCTACTTTCCTCCAACTTTGATCATCCATATCTCTCTCAATTTTAATCCAATGGAGATGTTCTACACATGGATTTGAAGCTTAAAGAAAAAAGTTTTGTTGTGGACGAGTGGAATTTTCATTTGGTGCTTCAATTTTAAATCTGATGCAAAATGGCCAAAACTTGCTATTTTTAGTAACCCTTCTTCTTCCAAAAATGGCAACTTTCCACCTCTTGATTTTTTCATGATTCCTTTGGAGTTTCTTGACCAAAATTTGTACATTGGACACATATAACATGAATTTTATGAATTTGGCCTCAAAAAGTCAAGAGTTGACTTTTTCTCCTGATTATTTGACTTGGCCCCAAAATTCTCTGATTTTTTATCTTTCTTTCAATTGAACCACTTCTAAAACCAATTGAGAGGTGATTTTCCACATACATACACTTAAGAACATATAGAATACCATGACATCAAGTATTGTCCAAAAAATCAAAGATATCCTGATTTTATTAGAAACCCTAATTTTGGTGCCCACCTCCTAGGAGAAAAATGTGCAGTCTTCAATTTCAAATTCCTCAGAGTATGTTGTGTATCCTCTTAAAGGATGATGAAATATACCACTTGAGGGTGATTTTGGATCAATGAGCTATCACTTTTGAGGGTTTTCCTTCAGTTTTTTGAACCTCTTGCATGATGAAAGATGTAGGGCTTCAATCTCCTATTGAATCTCACTTCCTTGAGGTTTTGGATGATCAATTGAGATAGTGTGAGACATGAAAGACCTCTTGGCTTTTCTTGAGGCAACTTGTTTGACCTTTTTGTGCTTTGAATGATCCCTTGATTGTCCATCTTTCCCCCGATCACATGCCCTGATGGTAAGAGGGATGCTATGCTCTATTTTTCTATGTTAAATGCAATGCAATGCTAATGATATGATAGATGATAATGCTATGCTAAGATGACAAAAAGGGAGAGCAAATTTTGGGGTATTACACCATGCTTTAGCAGTTTTCAGCAAGGCATATTGGCATTGTCATATCTCATGGCTCAAGTGGACTTTGATGGAGTTCTTGGCCATTTTGGAAAGACCTCATATAATACAACAACTGTTTGATCATAATTGGTTTTGGTACTTTTTGTATCCAAGTGAAAAATGCCCCTACATTTGGAAAAAAGTGAAGGCAGATTCTGACTTAGTGAAAATTTCACTAAGTGTTGGAAAAAGTGGCATTTCATGTTTTCAGCCACTTTGATCATTCCATAACTCAAAATCCATAATGAATTGGAATTAGGTGTAGTTGAAGCTTTTGTAGAGGGTAATGAGAGCTACAAATCCAGCTTTGGATGGGAAAAAATGGCCTTGTGGTTTAGGAGTTATGATCCTCCAAAGTTGGTACCCTAGCCACTTTGTTCCATAACTTAGAAAATTTTCTAAGTTTTTATGGTTACCCCTTTTACAAGTTATCCCACTTTTCTTGATTTTTCTTGATGAATGATGATTCAAATCACACATTAACATCATTTTAGGGTTAAAAAACCATAATTGTGAAAAATCTCAAAAAGTCAAAGTTTGACTTTTGTGCACAGTTGACTTTTTGTCAGATGAACTCCAAACTGTGCGATCCTCTATGAAATCAAGTCCTTGTCCTAAATCAAACTTGATGTATTGATTTCATAGGTGTTCTAAGGTGTATTGAATCAT
This sequence comes from Lathyrus tuberosus, assembly GCA_022829125.1. Taxonomy (NCBI): domain Eukaryota; kingdom Viridiplantae; phylum Streptophyta; class Magnoliopsida; order Fabales; family Fabaceae; genus Lathyrus; species Lathyrus tuberosus. Next base: position 50,927 of record JALAZF010001147.1, on the reverse strand, counting down.
GTCTTAGGGTTTGGGAGCATGTCCTGGTCAAAAGTCAAAGGCACAGTTGACTTTTCCCGCGAAACCCTAATTGTGGTTCATGAAATTGAAACTTGTTGCTCATGCTTCTTGGCTCAATCTATTATTACAAATGGACCAATGTGGTGTGTTAGGGACCCTCAAATCATCTCTTGAGGTCTTGGCTCATGATTTGTCCCAAAAGTCAACTTAGGGGTGAATTAGGTCAAGAAACCCTAATTCTTGATTTTTAGTGAATGCATCCCCTGAGGCTAAATTGACTTGGGGATTGGGTTTATGATGTCCCTTAGAGCATTATAGGTTATGCTTTGAAGCATTGGCTGATGCCCAGAGGAAAATCTCCATCTGGAGGCCCTGGTCGACCAAAACCCTAATTTGGCGACTCTGTCGATCGTGAGGCTTGATCCACTCAGAATGCTGCAACCTTGTGCTTGATTCTTGAAGTGGGAGTCCTCTTTGATCTATTGTGGTTGTTTGAGAGACTAGAAAAGTTGAAGATCATGTCATTCCTTGATTGATCCTTTGTCTAAGAACTCTGAGAGGGCTTGAAACCTTACTTTTGATAGTAGTGAATGCTCACCCATCTTTGGGGAGACTAATGGTTTATCCATATTGTGATGCACAATGATGGGAAATCTTAGTGGTCAAAATTTGGGGTATGACAATAGGTAAAGAGACTTGTGACGGTGTACGGGCCGTGTGAAGTGACGAATTAAGGTGATAACATGTCCCTTAATTCCGAATCCATTTTGTATGTCAAGTAAATTACAAGGATCCATGACTCGGGTCGACTTCTAGACGTAGAAGCGGACGGGAAAAGGGGATGCCTTGGTACAGGTTATCGATTAGTGATATTTTGAGTTGGTGAACTCATGAACATGTTTCCATATAGTGTGAGATTGAGAACTCAAGGTCATTTCCCTTCCCCTTGACTTGAGTTAGGATTTGGCTAGAACCATGTAAAGCCGAGAGAATCCATAAGATAGGGAACTCACTGAGATTTAATATCTCACCCCATTATTATTGCTATTTTTCAGGTCTTGTTTGCAGGTTTGATTTATAAGTGGAGCTATGCTTGGATGTTTCAAGAGAAGCTTAGTTGAGCTTTTTCCGCTGTGTATTTGTCGTATACAATTGAGTATATTTATATTGATCTTAGATTTTTGTTTTGGCTAGTTTCCGTATCTTGTACCATAGATTGTATTATGTTTTAGAAATGGTCAAGTATGTGAATTATGCCATTAGGCACTTATGATTGTGTCAGTACCAAATAAAACACTTGTATGGTAATATTCTAGATGAATATTATACAGGGCGTTACACGCCTGCACATCACTACTGGCTCGCACTGCGAACTTGCTGGATTCTTAATCATTTCTTTGGCTTCCTTGTCCATTCATTTGTGCCTTGTTCTTTGATAATCAAGCCTAATTCCTACACAATAACACACATATAAAGGGATCCAAAGGTGGAATCAATTACCTTTAAAAATCACACAAGAACATGGAATAAATCAATTAAGACTTATGAAATGAGTTGAAAAATGCCAAGAAAGACGGTTCATATTAAGACATATTTGACATTCAATAGTTGGTAAATGACTTTTTCTTATTCTTTTATGCTACACTTTAAATCTACATCTTTGTCTTTGTTAATTGTTAAACTTTGTTAGTTGACATACTTGATTGATATCAGATGGATATCTTTGATCATTGGTATGTGAACCAAATGGTTTGATTTTACAAAATATTTTAGTTTATGCTTCATAATGTATTTTTCATATTGGAAAAAGCATTATATAATTTAACATATTTCTTCGTAATGTTGTAGGATTGAAAAAGATGTTATGAATTTTGGTATTGCTTAAATGATAAAGTTCAAGATTTTATGATTTAGTTTCAGAGATATTATTAGATAGGTTGACACATTACTTTTCAAATTTATAATAACTACATACTATTAGTATATATGTTTAATTTATTTTACATTTGTTTTTGAATGTACTTCTTGCATAAAAAAATAACAGTTGTAAGATTATATTAATTCTTTATATGTTAACGATGAATTTTACTAATTTTAAATAATAAAAAGACTCTTGTTAATGAATTAATCAATACACAAAATAGGTGCATGCGTTTTTGAAGAGTCTTATTCAGTCATTCTCACACTATTTTCATTCCATTTCAATTAAACGTGTTTACCCAACATCTTCCGAAAGTTTCATCGATCGGTCGAATCGACTGGACCATCAACGCCGTCGATTGCTGCCGCAACTCCGGCCACCTTATCAATTCCCTTCTTTAATCCTTCTCTAGGTTTCTTCGCCGTCGCATTTTTCTTTCCATCTGCAGTTAACTTCAATCTTACACTTCCTTACGTAATTTGAAGAGAAAAAAACCTAATCTATATTAGTTATAAAGGAATGAAGATGGTGATTTAACTTCGCCAGTTCTGAATGCCGTAAATTAGGTTTGGTTGCGTTTTTATTTTGTTAGATCCAGTATATTTTGTACAGAACGACGACGTAATGCCGAAATTGGCGATGCAAACTTTTATGTCGCTTATGCATAAATTCTCTTACAGATTTTCGTTTAGTTTTGGATCTAATGTCTAAGAACGATTTTTAGGGATTCAATTTTGATAACTTTATATTTTATATAAAGTAGAAGAAAGACATGTAAGATTGACCAAGTACAACATGTAGCATATCAGGAAAAGAATTAACTGTGTGAAAGATAATAGTGAGAGCGGTATGGCATGTCGACTTCCTGACCTTGATAGTTCAGGATAGAGCAGAGCAGGGAAAGGTGTTTTTGTTTGGAATGTGAGAGTGAGACAAAAGTGTTTAGAAAGTAACGAGTGAGAGGGAAAGGTGGGATAACCCCACAAAATCTGAAAAAAAGTAACTGGGCCCACACACACATGGCCCAACACACAAAAACAAAACTAAAAAACAAAAGTGATATGGCAGAAAAGTGAAAATATGTCCAGATTCGCACAAGTTCGCACTATAAACTCCAAGCAAACACGCGCCACAGTTCGTACTGCGAACTCAAGGCGAATGTGACATAATTGTTAAAATTCTAGTTTTCTAAACATGCTGTACCACAAAACTTTGTTAAACTACACTAACAATAAAAATTGCAGTAAATATGAAAGAATACTTACAATGTTGGGGTGCCTCCCAACTAGTGCTTTGTTTAACATCTTTTAAGCTAGATGGACCGAAGATGAAACCACGGAACGCACAAAGAAGCTTTTAGCAACCAGATCAAACTCTCCACACACAAAGGTTTTCAACCATTGTCATGACCAGTTTTTCTGTCAATTTTTCTCATAAATGAAAAATCCCAACAAGATCTCATCATTGCCTCCTTAGCATCTTCATCTTTCTTTCTCATTGTTGCAACCCTTGCATCTTCATCTTTCTTATCCATATGATAACCATATTCCACTTGATTGGAATACACCATACCTTTAAAAAGCGTGAAACACACCTCATCATCTTGAGTCCTCACCTTCATAATGCCTTTATCAACATCAATCAACATTTTTGCGGTTTTCATAAAGGGCCGACCAAGAATTATAGGCGTATCCTTGTTCTCCTCCATATCCATGACAACAAAATCAACTGGAAACAAGAACTTATCAACTTTTAATAACACATCCTTCACAACACCACGAGGATGAGCCATTGACTTATCCTCCAATTGCAAATTCATGTTAGTTGATTTTATTTTCATGTTTTCAAGTCTTTTCACCACGAACAACAAAATCAAGTTTATGCTAGCACCCATATCAACCAAAGCTTTACAATTGAAATCATTACCTATAGTTATACGTAAAGTCAATCTTCCCAGACCACAGTCTTTCCGCGGAAGAACACTTTGGATGATAGCGCTACAATTAGCATTAAGCATAATGGTTTATTTGTCCGTAAATCTCTTATTTTTTGTGAGTATGTCTTTCATGAATTTGGCATATTTGGGCATTTATTCAAGATCTCCTAAAAATGGAATGCTTATTTGCAAACGGCTAAACTTGACAATATGACCAAATCTATAAGAATGCTGAACAATGGTTCCACACTGTTGGATGAGATTCTTCAGACTGGGAAAAATACTGGGAATGTACAAGGTCTTGGTTTTAACAATCAAGCAGAGAACTACAAGCAGTTTGTAGTAAAGTTTGTTCCTCAGAAAATAAAGCAAGAGGAGAAGATGTCAAATCACATGTTTCAACATCAGCTGAAACATCAGAAAATAGTATATAGTTCAAAGTATAAACCATGGAGATGTCATTACTGTGGAAAGTTTGGTCACTTAAAGTTCTTTTGCTACAATTTGTATGGTTATCCCAAAACTGTTCATCAACCAAATAAAGAACAGATTTGGGTTAAAGTAAAGAAAAGATGGACTCCTAGAAATATGGTGGCTGGTTTCATAGCGCATACCTCTCTCAGAGCATCTGCAAGGGAAGATTGGTACTTTGACAGTGGTTGTTCAAGACACATGACTGGTGTGAAGAAATTTTTGTCAGATATCAAGCCTCACTCTACCAATTATGTCACTTTTGGGGATGGATCAAAAGGTGAAATAAAAGGTGTTGGAAAGCTGGACTACACAGGACAACCAAATCTGGATCGTGTTCTATTTGTCAAAGGGCTGACTGCAAATTTGATTAGTATAAGCCAACTGTGTGATCTAGGGCTCAAAGTAAATTTCACAAAATCTGAATGCCTAGTAACCAATGAAGAAAATGAAGTTGTTATGAAGGGAACCAGGTCTAAGGATAACTACTATCTGTGGAATCCTCAAGAATTAGAAAGTTTGTCTACCTGTTTGATGTCAAAGGAAGATGAAACCAAACTGTGGCATCAGAATTTGGGTCACTTACATCTGAAAGAGATGAAGAAAGTTATGTCAAGTGAGGCTGTTAGAGGTATTCCCAAGCTGAAGATTGATGAGGATAGAATATGTGGTGAATGTCAAGTTGGGAAGCAAATAAGGATGTCACACAAAAAGCTTCAACATCTTACCACAACTTCTAGAGTTCTGGAGCTGCTTCACATGGACTTAATGGGACCTATGCAGGTTGAAAGTCTTGGAGGGAAGAAGTATGCCTATGTTGTCGTTGATGATTACTCCAGATTCACCTGGATAAGCTTTATCAGAGAAAAGTCTGAAGTATTTGCAGCTTTTAAAGAATTGTGTCAAAGGATTCAACGAGAAAAGGATTGTGGTGTTGTCCGAATCAGAAGTGACCATGGGAAGGAATTTGAAAATAGCAGGTTTGAAGAGTTTTGTTCATTTGAAAGAATCACTCATGAATTCTCATCACCAATCACTCCTCAGCAAAATGGTGTGGTGGAACGCAAGAATAGGACTATTCAAGAGTGTGCAAGGGTCATGATTCATGCCAAAAAGCTTCCATATCATTTTTGGGCTGAAGCCATGAATACTGCTTGCTATATACACAATAGGGTGACTATCAGATCAGGTACTTCTGTTACTCTTTATGAGCTATGGAAAGGAAGAAAGCCAAATGTGAAATATTTCCATGTTTTTGGGAGTAAGTGCTATGTCTTGGCGGATCGTGAGCAGAGGCGAAAGATGGATCCTAAGAGTTAGGAAGGGATATTTTTGGGATACTCTTCAAACAGCAAAGCATATAGGGTATTTAATTCCAGAACTAAGGTGATGATGGAATCCATAAATGTGGTGGTTGATGACTCTGGCAGAGACGAAGATGTCCCAGATGATGTTGGAACATCCTTTCCCATGAACAATGAAATCTCACAAGACACTGAGTCCGTAGAAGATAATGTTCAAGAGACTAATACTAGACCTGAGAATGAAGAGGTAGAGGATGCTAACAGGGGACCCTCTATAAGGATTCAGAAGGATCACCCTAAGGAGTTGATTATTGGAAATCTGAATGAAGGTGTAAGAACCAGATCGAGGGAGGCTGTGTCAAATGCATGTTTTGTTTCAAAGCTTGAACCAAAAAATGTTAAAGAGGCTTTGACAGATGAGTTATGGATAAGTGCTATGCATGGTGAGCTTTGTCAATTCAAGAGAAATGAAGTCTTGGAACTGGTACCACGACCAGTAGGAACAAATGTGATTGGAACAAAGTGGGTATATAAGAATAAGTCTGATGAACAAGGAGTTGTTACCAGAAACAAAGCCAGACTAGTTGCTCAAGGATACACACAGATTGAAGGAGTAGATTTTGATGAAACATTTGCTCCTGTGGCTCGCTTGGAATCCATCAGATTGTTGCTAGGAGTGGCATATTTTTTGAAATTCAAATTGTTTCAAATGGATGTTAAGAGTGCCTTTCTGAATGGCTATCTTAATGAAGAAGTCTATGTTGAGCAGCCTAAAGGGTTTGTGGATCCAAATTTTCCTGATCATGTCTTTAAGTTAAAGAAGGCTTTGTATGGTTTAAAACAAGCTCCAAGAGCTTGGTATGAAAGGCTGACTGAGTTCTTAGTCAAACATGGATACAGGAAGGGTGGTATTGATAAAACACTCTTTGTCAAGGAGAAAGATGGGAAACTGATGATTGCTCAGATTTATGTAGATGATATTGTGTTTGGTGGGATGTCGGATGAAATGGTCCAACAAATGCAATCTAAATTTGAAATGAGCTTGGTAGGTGAATTGACTTACTTCCTAGGATTGCAAGTCAAGCAGATGGAAGATTCCATTTTTATTTGTCAGAGCAAATATGCTAGGAATATTGTGAAGAAGTTTGGATTGGATAATGCCAAGCACAAGAGAACTCCTGCTCCTACTCACTTGAAGTTATCCAAAGATGAAAAGGGAGTGAATGTTGAATAGAGTTTATACAGAAGCATGATTGGTAGTCTGCTGTATCTTACAGCAAGTAGGCCAGACATAACCTTTGCAGTTGGTGTATGTGCAAGATACCAAGCGGAACCCAAGGTCAGTCACATCAATCAAGTTAAGAGAATTCTTAAGTATGTGAGTGGTACGTGTGATTATGGGTTGTTATATTCCCATGATTCAAGTTCCATTTTAGTAGGATACTGTGATGCTGATTGGGCTGGAAGTGCTGATGATAGGAAGAGTACCTCTGGAGGTTGTTTCTTTTTGGGAAATAATCTTATTTTATGGTTTAGTAAGAAGCAAAATTCTGTATCTCTTTCTACTGCTGAAGCTGAGTACATAGCAGATGGAAGTAGTTGTGCTCAACTGGTGTGGATGAAGCAAATGTTATCTGAGTATAATGTCACACAAGATGTCATGACATTATTTTGTGACAACCTGAGTGCTATTAATATTTCTAAAAATCCTATTCAACATAGCAGGACTAAGCACATTGATATCAGGCATCATTTCATCAGAGAACTTGTGGAGGGCAAAGTCATAATTCTTGAGCATGTTAGCACAGAAAATCAGCTTGTTGACACATTTACCAAGGCTCTGGATGCAGTTCAGTTTGAAAACCTGAGGAGAAGACTTGGGGTTTGGATTCATGAAGAATTATAGCAATTAATGTTTTTTTTGGCTGCCAGATTAAAAAGAATAAAGGTAATTCTGGTAGTGCAGCTTGTGCAGGTGTTTATGAAGGGAAAGGAGATGCTGAAGTTTGTGCATGACATTTGGTCATGTGATTTTGTGTGCATCTGCTTTCTGATGCTGTTTATTCTGGTTTATGATTTGATTATTTCTCAAAATTAATAACTGTTCTACTTGCCTTTGTCATATTTATGGCTAAAAAGGGGGAGTAGTGTGCTTGTGGTGTGCTTGTGCTGGTGCTGCAGTTGAGGGGGAGAATGTTGTTGTGTTTCTGCAGTTGAGGGGGAGTTTTTTTTGGTTGTGAATTTTTGCTGCAATGCTGTGTTTTTCGCTGCTGTCTCTGATATTTTTGTTTTGCTTGATTTATCTTTGCAATATTGTTTGTTGTGTAGTTTTAGCCAAAATAAGCCAAAATGGGAGATTGTTATTTCTTTGATTATATGGTTGGCATTTATTTTGCTAAAACTATTCTAGCAGCAAGATGTTGAAACAAGATGTTCTAATTTACTGCATTCAACATGTCGGATAAAGATGTCCCATCCTGGATCATAGGACATCGCGTCTATTATTGGATTAAAAGGAAGATTCTGTTAGTTGTTATTTGTTACTGAATATTCTGTGAATATTTAGTTATCCTATGTGGCGTCCAAAGTAAATTGAGTTGAGTTTTTGTGTTGGTTTTCGAATTTTCACTACTTTCTAAATATGGAGACATATTAGGAAATATTAGATTGAAGACCTATTTTCTTAGAGTTTATATTGTAGAATTATGTGCAGTCTCTCAGCTGCGTTTTGAAGCCCAACCCAGTCCAGATTTAATGCTATATATTGACTGGTGTAAACCTAGTTTAGGTGTGGAACTTACGTGTGTTTTTGTTAGGGTTTTTGATTGTTAATTGTGAGCCTAACTGGTATCATTCTGATAATAGTATAAGGACTGGTTTTGTGTTGTAAGTTCTGTCAGTTACTCATAAGCTTTTAAGCATTGAGTTTCTTGTGTGTCAGTTCTCATAAGCTTTGAAGTATTGAGAATTGTGTGTTTTTGAAAGTGTGTCCTTCGTTCTGTTACTTGTGTTGAAAGGAACCAGTCACGGTTTGTGATTGAAGAGGGATTTGAGGAGGGCCTCATACCTAGGTGAGTCTTAGGTAGAAGTCATAGGAAGGGTAGTGATTAAGTGAGCTGATTGTAACCGGATGTGGTTGCTGTGTGATCTGTGAATTGATACTATTGTATATTGATTTCGTCCCTTGCTTGGTAGCCCCCAGAGTGGGATTGTTGATCCGAACTGGGTAAACATATCACTGTGTTCTTTACTTTCTGCACTGTTATTTTTATTGTTATCTTGTTCATTGTGTTGGATATCCGTGTCTCAACATCTGTGTAGGACATCTGATATCTGTGCCAGAATTTCAGAAACCTAAGCTAAAGGGTCCCGAGTCCTCTCTGAGGAGAACTCGGGTGCTGATTCTGGTACTTTCCTTTTCTTGGACCGGGGCTCTTGGGCCGTTGTTGGGTTGTCATTCCTTTGACAAGTGAAAGGAGCAAGCAAATTCCTTTGGTCATCCTGATTTTTTACACCATGTTGCTCCAAAATCTCAATTAGAGCATCCTTATCTTTCAGCAGTTGCTATATTTTGGTACACTCCACATTGAGAATGCGGTACTTGTTCTTCCAAGACCTCCTCTCCTATCGAACTTTGTTGAGAGTAACCTGAAGTTTTTCCGTTTCAGTCATGAAGTACATGACAGATTCCCTTGGAGGAAGAACTCCGTGACGAGGATAAGGCATCTTTAGCTTGAGAGCTCTAGTTTGTACCCAGTGGAGATAAGGCTCCACCGAGACACAGTCCGGTTTTCCTAGAAACTCCCGTCGTTTCTTATGAACATGTTTCCAAGCGTGCACTATTTCCGTCTTCAGTGCCCTGTCATTTTCTCCTTCCTTGAAGAAAAGACCTTCCAGATGAGCATTACGCGGGACATGCCTCATCGGGTATCCAAATTGACGACGAACTAAAACTGGATGGTAATTAATTCCTCCCTTAGTTCCTATGAGGGGTACGTTGGGGAAGTTTCCACAACAGTCAATGATCCTGATCCCGTCATAAATCCTATTGTACCAATCTATATCAGAGTTGGTAAGAGACATGATTTTCTGCGACCAACGTAAGGCACTCTTATAATCCCAAAAAGCAGCGGACTTATGAAAATGGGAGATAAACCATTTATATAGCAGGGGTACACAGCACGTGATCATTCCTCCGCTGTATAAATTCCTTAAGTGTACAGAATGATACGCATCTGCGAGCAAGGTTGGTATGACGTTTCCAATGAGAAAAACCTTAATGGCGTTGATATCGACGAAGCTATCAATGTTGGGAAACAGAAATAACCCGTAGGTGAGTAAAACAAAGATGCTCTCAAAAGCAGTCACATTCCCTATACTAGCAAAGTACAAAGCCTTCTTTACCAGAAATGGAATGATCTTGACTTCTGACTCATCCAAATGGAATGATCTTGCAATGGTCTGATCCTTTGGAATTTCTTCCAGTCCAGAAAAGGGAGCTTGATCAGTAATGGGTAGATCAATCAGATGAGAATACTCATCCAGCGTTGGTGCGAGCTGGTAATCCGGGAATGTGAAATAGTGATAGACCGGATCGTAAAACTGAATGAGTGCCTCCAGGATTCCTTCAATTACATGGACCCTTAACAGAGATAGCAGGCCTCCGTACTTGGCAATGAAAGCGTCAGGGTTAGTGATCATCCTTGCTAATCCTCTCAAATCCCCTAGTTTTGGAACCTTGAAGGTATACTTGTGAGTTTTTCTTCTACCGAAATCTATGAGCGCAATCCTTTTCTCTCTGACATTTGCAATCATTGTCTTAGTTTAATTTGTAAAAGAGAGACTAGAAGAGAAAATTTTTCTTTGCTTAATGTTTTTTAAAATGAATACATGAATGCAGCACACAAAAACATAGAAAAAACATGGGTCAAGGGGTCGGGGTCATGAATTCAAGGCTCTACCATCCCAAAGGTTTATACTAGTGATTTTTGTACCTGTCTCTCAAAATCATCGATTCTTGTCGAGATAACATCAGCGGGCCGGGAACAGTGCTAGGTGATGTAGTTCAAAGAATTTCAGAAGAGGGTAGTATCGCGTGACAACTATTTTCGATAGCTTCCGCACTACTGAAAGAGGTTTTTCCTAGGTGTATACTCAATCTTTCCACATGCGGCATCACACGCATTCCCATTAGCAGAAAAATAAACACAGATATCAATTAGGAAAAGCAGTATATATATTTGTCCTAATGTCCTAGACTTTTTAAGAGCTACGAATCCTATGATCCTAACAGAAAATGGCTCCCCGACGGAGGCGCCATTCTGTGGTACCTTCCCAACTTAAAGGTTTTTGACCTAAGATCCTAGTGAGGGCCGATTCTAGCAATAATGACATTCCCTGATGGAACCATTATTCGGTGATACCTTTTGAACCCAAGGACTCGTCCCAAGAGAAGGTTTCAACCAGAGAGATAAGAGAGTCAAGATTCCTTTGTTTGGCCCCACGGTGGGCGCCATTTTTCCTGTGAAATTGTCTAAACTTAAGGTTTCCTCCTAAGAGAGGGGATAAGAACAAGTCTCTCCCACTGTGGTCGCCATTTTTCTGTGGAAAATGGGGACGGCAAGATCTTGCCATGGCACCTCCCACTATGGTCGCCATTTTTCTGTGGAAAATAGGGACGACAAGATCTTACCTTGGCTCCCACTGTGGTCGCCATTTTTCTGTAGCGCGGTTTTTGTGGTTTCGAATCACTATCGCTTTGGGTACTACAGTTTGATTCATTTTTTATCCTATCGAAGCTGATGAAGGAAGGGAAATAGATGTCTCCAATTAACCCTGCTTGCAAACTGAGGTTAAACAGTCAAAACTGTTGGTTTACAAATGCGGCTTTAGTTCGTGGGTCTCTCTCTGCTTATTTTGTTCAAAATGAAATACTGGGATTGTTCATGGGGAATTTATTGGGATACTGTGCTAGATTAGCTGGAGGTAGGGGACTTTAGGGTTTTTTGATTAGTGTGCTCGCTAAGATTCTTTTTCAATCTTATGCCTACGTATTCCCGGGATAGGGAAATCAGAGCGATCGTAGTTTCTCCTATTCTATGGGAGGAAATGGTGTTTTGGTGTCTTGTTCAAAGCCCAAGATATGAAGCTAAAGGTGGTTTGTATCTTGTTCAAAGCCCAAGATGCGAAGCTGAAGGGTCTATTTGTATGTTGTTCGAAGTCCAAGATGTGAAGCTAAAAGGGTGTTGACTTTAGAGATAATTTGTCATCTCTAAAGGGGTCTGTTTGTCACAATTGCTGGGTGACTGATTATAAAGGAGAATTACTTTAACTGGGATATGCAAATCCAACAATGCCATAATTTCCTTTATAGGGGTTTTTCAACCTGAAGGAGAAGACTTTAACTCAGTTTAGAGCAATGCCATCTTTCCTTAGGAATTTCTCATGCTAAAAGAGGGACAGTGGCGTGGATGTAAATAATCCAGAGGCTTGCCGCTTACAGCAATTAGACGAGGGAAAAGGAGTTGTTGATGTTTGTTTGCTGTGACTAAAGCATGATTTGATGCTAAAAGGTTGATTGAATCAAACGGGGATTTCTTTATACAAAGCCTAAGAGGAGGCTATTGACCCAACAAGAGGGAGTTTTTATGTGTCTCGTACGAAGCCCGAGATAGAGGCTAAAAGGGTTGACTCAACAAGAGAGTGTTTTTATATGTGTCTTATACGAAGCCCAAGACGGAGGCTAAAAGGGTTTGACTCAACAAGAGAGTCTTTTATACTCATCAAGAGAGTGATTTGTATCTCGTACGAAGCCCGAGATGGAGGATAAATGTGATCGACTCAACAAGAGAGTCTTTTTATACTCAACAAGAGAGTGTTTTGTATCTCGTACAAAGCCCGAGATGGAGGCTAAAAAATGTTTGACTCAACAAGAGAGTCTTTTATACTCAACAAGAGAGTGATTTGTATCTCGTACAAAGCCCGAGATAGAAGCTAAAAGGGATCGACTCAACAAGAGAGTTTTTTTATACTCAACAAGAGAGTGTTTTGTATCTCGTACAAAACCCGAGATGAAGGCTAAAAAGGTTGACTCAACAAGAGAGTCTTTTATACTCAACAAGAGAGTGTTAAAAGGTTAGCTCTGCTAGGGAGAATCATTTTACAAAGCCCAAGAGGAGGCTAGGGTTACTATTTCAGTTGAGTGATAGGTCCACTATGTTGGTTAAAAGAGAAAAACAGTTCTTATATGGGTAATGTTGTACTTGTGGATTTGATCTGAGAACCGGGATTATTTCCTGTTCTTTAAGGAAACGGGGAATCCGAAGGGTATTGAGACTACCCAAATCTACGGGTGTTCTTTCCTATTTTTGAAAGGAACTTGAGAATGTCTTTGAGACTCAAGGAGATTAAACTGTCCAAGTCTTAGAGTTTTATCTTTTGTACTATGCTTAAGAGAGACCAAGAGATAGTACATTTGCGGTAGAAAGATCTAGACTCTTTGAAAGAATGTTCTATTAAGATGACTAATTTCTGTTCCTATACCTTTAAGAGGTCGTCGGGACAATTTGTACGAAGCCCAAGAGGAGGCGAGAAAAACTTTTAAGAAGCCGAAGAGACAATTTGTACGAAGCCCAAGAGGAGGTTATCTTCCCAGAGGAAGAATCATTATACGAAGCCTAAGAGGAGGCTGTGAAAACTTCTAAGAAGCCGACGGGTCCTTGTACAATGCCCAAGAGGAGGCGGGGATGCTTTTAGGAAGCCTGTGGGTCCTTGCACTAAGCCTAAAAGGAGGCTGATGAATAGTTCCAGAAGGGGTTTCGCTTGGAACATTGGCCTTCTGTATATGAACTGTTCAAGGGGGAGATTTCTTAGATCTAGTTATCTAAAATTGTTGTAAAAGAAAATTCTCGTGGTTTAGGTTATGTTGAAATATCCGGGAGAACGTTAGGTGTAAGGAGACGAGGTTTTGTCTAGTTCTAGACGTAGTTGCCGGGGAAACTCTAAATATCTATACTAGTATTACACAGTTGATATGAGTTTATGAAAGAAGACTTACAGTGAAACAACCCCACAATACAGTTATATACATATGAAAGCGGTAAATGAAAGCGGGTAAACACTTACTTGGTTGTAGAGCTTCCATGCTGTTTGGTTAGTTTGTTCAACAAAGAAAGCTTTGATAATAATATTATATTCAAAATAAAAGGAGAAAGTGCTTTGAAAAGATTGTTGGGGCTTATAGCTCAAGGAGAGGCCCAGGGTTTTATCAGTGATCGCACTGTTGTTTTGTACAGGGTCTTATACAAGTGACTGAGGCCAGAGAAAGGTTTTCTGTACAAGGGGGTGGGTCTTACACTCTCTCAAGAGGCCCAAAAAGGATTGAAAGAAAATGAAATGGGGCTTATAACACGAGGGTAGGCCCATATGATTTGTTTTTTTTGAACTGGCGATCGCGCCGAGATTTTCTTTTAACGCAGAGGGACTTATACAATATCTGAGGCCCAAAGATTATTTTGGTTAAAAGGGGATTGGGTCTTACACTCTATTAGAGGCCCAAATTATTTTGAATGGGTCTTATAGCTCGAGGAGAGGCCCAGATGGTTTGTTTTAAATGGGCGATGATTGCGCCGAACTTTTTGAAATACAACGGGACTTATACAACATTTGAGGCCCAAAATAGGTTTGTATTTTTCAAAGGATTGGGTCTTACACTCTATTAGAGGCCCAAAGGTGTTTAAAGAAAAAGAATGGGGCTTATAACATGAGGGTAGGCCCAAGGGTTTGATTTGTTAGAAAGGCGACGACCGCGCCGAATTTTTTGACGGTATCGGGACTTATACAATACACTGAGGCCCAAATTATTTTGGTTTTTCTAAAAGTGTTGGGTCTTACACTCTACTAGAGGCCCAAAGGGTTTGAAAAAGTTTGATGAGGGTTGAATTAATCAAAAACCCTAATTTGTTTCCAAAATGTATTTTAATTGAATAAAAATTCAATAAAAATGATCAAAATTGTTAAACATGTGGAAAACAAATTGTGATCTTGGATTAATGTTTCAAAAATCATGTTTTGACCTACAAAATGATTAGAAATCATTAAAATTTGCAAAATCAAGAAGGAAAAAATATTTTAAATGTCAAAAAATAATTAAAATATTAATTCTTTGTAAAAATATCAATTATATGAAATAAATAATATTTTTGGGATTTTTTGGTAAAATAAAATATTTTAACATTTTTGTGAATTATTAAAATAAGAATCAACTCAAAATCATTAAAACTCAGAGAAAAATTAATTTTTGAATCAATTAAATAAAATCACAAAATTCAAATATTCAAATATTTGAAAAAGGGCGCCAAGAACAATGCAAGAACACGCGCCCTTCCTCTGTTTCTGCAAATTTGCGTTTTCTATCCAATATCACTGAATACTTGATTATATCATGCAATCTACATATCAATATACTCGTTTCAACCTCACGATCATGTCTATGGTCTTTAATTTCATTTATTTTAAGCATGGAATAAGAAATCAAAGAGAAACCTCAAGAACCCTAAATTCTGCATGAAGGTTTAGAAATTCCATACACGATTCATACAAAGCAATTGATTAAGGGTAAACACTCTATGCATGATTATGAACATATAGCCAAATTATTGTGCAGCAAAAATTGCATGGATCATAGAGTTAGAAGAGCTCATGGTCACCTCTTGCAGCTGGTGATCTTGTTTTGGGCTGGGGGTGTTAGAACTAGATTCCAATGATCTGGATAGCTTCCCTAGGTGCCATGGATTGTGTCTGGATGCTTGGAATGGATTGAAATGATCTGGAACTTGAGATGGTACCTCAACTGCAAATCTGTCAAAGGCTTGAGCAGTTTGCTGGTGATTTTGTGATTTTGGCGTTCTAGATGTTATGTGAGTGTTTGGATCACTTCTATATGATGTTTATGAGGTGTGTGTGTGATTGGTTTGATGGGAATTGCTCTCAAACTAAAAACCCGATGGTGACTTGCCTTAGAAGGTAAAATAGGAAGTGAGAAGGAGATTTTGAGGAAAGCATCTGTTTGATGGCTTTGGTGTACTCAAACTGAGCACAAATAAGCTCTATTTATAGTAGAGCAAGTTTTTTTTGCAAGCAATAGTGAATGGCAACTGCTGCAGAGGTTTGGGCAATGGTTGTACTTTGGAATCTCAAGTCTCCTCTAGCCATTGACTAGGGGTTAGGGCACAGAGCTGTGGTTCCCTAGTTGTTGGATCATTCTTGACTGAATTCAGTTACAAATGTGTCAGTCCATGCCACCTTGGTGCATCCATTAAATGCTCCAATCCAAAATTGGAGTCTTGTCCCTCTTTTAGGGATTTCTAGGTTTGGCATACTACTTTTGGTTCCAAAGACTTGGGAGGCTTGGGATCAGAGTTGGTTCCTCCTTGGTCCCCCCTTGAGGTGTTCAGATGGATAAAGTTGCTTTCCCTTTGCAAAATTTGGGCAAATCGAGCAAAACTCTAAAATCTGCCATGCTTTGGCAGTTTTCAGCAAGGCATATTGGCATTGTCATATCTCATGGCTCAAGTGGACTTTGATGGAGTTCTTGGCCATTTTGGAAAGACCTCATATAATGCAACAACTGTTTGATCATAATTGGTTTTGGTACTTTTTGTATCCAAGTGAAAAATGCCCCTACATTTGGAAAAAAGTGAAGGCAGATTCTGACTTAGTGAAAATTTCACTAAGTGTTGGAAAAAGTGGCATTTCATGTTTTCAGCCACTTTGATCATTCCATAACTCAAAATCCATAATGAATTGGAATTAGGTGTAGTTGAAGCTTTTGTAGAGGGTAATGAGAGCTACAAATCCAGCTTTGGATGGGAAAAAATGGCCTTGTGGTTTAGGAGTTATGATCCTCCAAAGTTGGTACCCTAGCCACTTTGTTCCATAACTTAGAAAATTTTCTAAGTTTTTATGGTTACCCCTTTTACAAGTTATCCCACTTTTCTTGATTTTTCTTGATGAATGATGATTCAAATCACACATTAACATCATTTTAGGGTTAAAAAACCATAATTGTGAAAAATCTCAAAAAGTCAAAGTTTGACTTTTGTGCACAGTTGACTTTTTGTCAGATGAACTCCAAACTGTGCGATCCTCTATGAAATCAAGTCCTTGACCTAAATAAAACTTGATGTATTGATTTCATAGGTGTTCTAGGGTGTATTGAATCATGTCTTAGGGTTTGGGAGCATGTCTTGGTCAAAAGTCAAAGGCACAGTTGACTTTTCCCGCGAAACCCTAATTGTGGTTCATGAAATTGAAACTTGTTGCTCATGCTTCTTGGCTCAATCTATTATTACAAATGGACCAATGTGGTGTGTTAGGGACCCTCAAATCATCTCTTGAGGTCTTGGCTCATGGTTTGTCCCAAAAGTCAACTTAGGGGTGAATTAGGTCAAGAAACCCTAATTCTTGATTTTTAGTGAATGCATCCCCTGAGGCTAAATTGACTTGGGGATTGGGTTTATGATGTCCCTTAGAGCATTATAGGTTATGCTTTGAAGCATTGGATCATGCCCAGAGGAAAATCTCCATCTGGAGGCCCTGGTCGACCAAAACCCTAATTTGGCGACTCTATCGATCGTGAGGCTTGATCCACTCAGAATGCTGCAACCTTGTGCTTGATTCTTGAAGTGGGAGTCCTCTTTGATCTATTGTGGATGTTTGAGAGACTAGAAAAGTTGAAGATCATGTCATTCCTTGATTGATCCTTTGTCTAAGAACTCTGAGAGGGCTTGAAACCTTACTTTTGATAGTAGTGAATGCTCACCCATCTTTGGGGAGACTAATGGTTTATCCATATTGTGATGCACAATGATGGGAAATCTTAGTGGTCAAAATTTGGGGTATGATGGGACATGTTATCACCTTAATTCGTCACTTCACACGGCCCTTACACCGTCACAAGTCTCTTTACCTATTGTCATACCCCAAATTTTGACCACTAAGATTTCCCATCATTGTGCATCACAATATGGATAAACCATTAGCCTCCCCAAAGATGGGTGAGCATCCACTACAATCAAAATTAGGGTTTCAAGCCCTCTCTGAGTGCTTAGACAAAGGATCAATCAAGAAATGACATGATCTTCAACTTGTCTAATCTCTCAAACATCCACAATGGATAAAAAAGGACTCCCACTTCAAGGATTAAGCACAAGGCTGCTCCCTTCTAGGTGGATCAAGTCTCAAGATCGACAGTGTCACCAAATTAGGGTTTTGGTCGACCAGGGTCTCCAGATGGAAATTTTCATCTGGGCACAAGGCAATGATCCAAAACATAACCTAATATGCTTCATGGAACCTCATGAACCCATGCATCAAGTCAATTTTGCCTCAGGGGATGCATTCATCAAAAATCAGGAATTAGGGTTTCTTGACCTAATTCACCCCTAAGTTGACTTTTGGGACAAACCATGAGCCAAGACCTCAAGA
Organism: Lathyrus tuberosus; assembly: GCA_022829125.1. Taxonomy (NCBI): domain Eukaryota; kingdom Viridiplantae; phylum Streptophyta; class Magnoliopsida; order Fabales; family Fabaceae; genus Lathyrus; species Lathyrus tuberosus. The sequence continues at coordinate 32,809 of JALAZF010001147.1, read as the reverse complement.
GATTATTTGAGGGTCTCTAATACACCATATTGATCCATTTGGAACAATGGATTGATCCAAGAAGCTTGAGCAACAAGTCTCATTTTCATCTGCACCACAATTAGGGTTTTAAGAGAAAAGTCAACTGTAACTTTGACTTTTGACCAAGACATGCTCCCAAACCCTAATACATGATTGAATATACCCTATGACACCCATGGAACATGTCCATCAAGTTTGATTTAGGTCAAGGACATGATTTCCTGAAGAATTGCACAGTTTGGAATTCATCTGATAAAAAGTCAACTGTGCACAAAAGTCAACTTTGACTTTTTGAGATTTTTCACCAAAATGGATTTTTAACCCTAAAATGATGTTAATGTATGATTTGAATCATCATTCATCAAGAAAAATCAAGAAAAGTGAGATAACTTGTAAAAGGGGTAACCATAAAACTTAGAAATTTTTCTAAGTTAAAAATAAAGTGGCAAAGGTACCAACTTTGGAGGACCATAACTCCTAAACCACAAGGCCATTTTTTCTCATCCAAAGATGGATTTGTAGCCCTCATTATCACCTACAAAAACTTCAACTACAAGTCATTCCAATTCATTAAGGATTTTGAGTTATGGAGTGATCAAAGTGGCTGAAAAGTGAAAATGTCACTTTTTCCAACACTTAGTGAAATTTTCACTAAGTCAGAATTTGCCTTCACTTTTTGCCAAATGTAGGGGGATTTTTTACTTGGAATAAAAAAAGATCAAAACCAAACTTGTTTAAACAGTTGTTGTATCATGTAAGACCTTTCCAAAATGGCCAAGAACATTGCCAAATTCAACCTACACCATGAGATACAACATTGCCAAGTTGCCTTGCTGAAATCTGTCAAGGCAAGGCAGAATTTGCAATTTTGCTCGATTTGCCAAAATCAGCCAAATTCAATTGCTCCAATCCACTTGGACACCTCAGAGGATTGAATCTAAAGGGGACAATCACTGAGCCAAGCCTCCAAGGTCCAAGGAACAAGGAATAGCATGTTGAACCTAGAGTTGCCAAAATAGGGACAAGACTTCAAATTTGGAATGAGGCATTCAATGGAACCATCAAGGTGGCATGGACTGAGCCATTCTCATCTGAAATCAGTCAAGACTTATCCAAGACCAAGGGGACCAAAGCTCTGTGCCCTAACCTCTAGTCAATGGCTAGAGGAGACTTGGATTTTCATTTGCCAACATTGGCCAAACCTACTTACCAGCTGCCATGCACTATTCCTTGCAAAACAAACTTGCTATACTATAAATAGAGCTCAATTGTGGTCAGTTTGAGTACACCAAAGCCATCTAACAGATGCTTTCCTCAAAATCTCTTTCTCTTGGCAAAAATGCGTTTCTTAGCAAGGTAGCTATCGGGTTTTGAGTTTGAGAGCAATTCTGCACAAACCAATCACTCACACACCTCACATACATCACATATGAGCTGATCAAACACTCACATAACTTCTGAAACATCAATTTCATGAAATCACCAGCTGGTTGCTCAAATTTTCAAACAAGGTGCAGCTGAGGTACCACAAAATGATCCAGCCAATTTCAATCAAGTCCAACCATCCAAACACAATCCATAGGGTGTAGGGAAGCTGTTCAGATCATCACCACTCATCTGTAACACCTCCAAATCAAAAATCACTCTGAACTTGCTGTCACGACTTGGAGGTAAGCACATACTTGGTCATCTCTCAATCTATGCATATTTCCTCGCACAATAATTTGGCCATATGTTCATAATCATGCATGGAATGTTTTCCCTCAATTAATTGCATTGTTTGAATCGTGTATCAAAAATCCTAGCCTTCATGCAGAAATTAGGGTTCTTGAGGTTTCTTCGTGATTTCTTGTTGTATGTTTAATTTAAATGAAATTAAAGTACATAGACATGATCGTGAGGTTGAGACGAGCATAATGATATGTGGATTGCATGATATGATTACGTATTCATGGAGATTGGATAGAAAACGCAAATATGAGAAACCAAGAACACGCGCGTGTTCTTCAGCTTGTTCTTGGCGCCTTTTTTTTCAAATTCAAATATTTGAATTTTGTGATTTTGTTTAATTGATTCAAAAATTAATTTCTCTCTGAGTTTTAATGATTTTGAGTTGATTCTTTTTTTAATAATTCACAAAAATGTGAAAATATTTTATTTTATCAAAAAATACCAAAAATATTATTTATTTCATATAATTGATATTTTTGTAAAGAATTAATATTTTAATTGTTTTTGGCATTTTAAATATTTTTTCTACATTGATTTTGCAACTTTTAATGCTTTATAATTATTTTTTAGGTCAATACTTAATTTTTGAAGCATTAATCCAAGATCACAATTTGTTTTCCATGTGTTAAACAATTTTTGATCATTTTAATTGAATTTTTATTCAATTAAATACATTTTGAAAACAAATTAGGGTTTTGGATTAATTCAACCCTCATAAATCATTTTCAAAACACTTTGGGCCTCTATTAGAGTGTAAGACCCAATCCTTTTTTTTGACCAAATCATCTTTGGGCCTCACTTATTGTATAAGTCCCGATACCGTCAAAAAACAAACGGCGCGATCGTCGCCTTTTCAAAAATCATCTGGGCCTACCCTCGAGTAGTAAGACCCATTTATTTTTCTTCAAAACTCTTTGGACCTCTTGAGAGAGTGTAAGACTCACCCCCCTTGTACAAAAACTTTTTGGGCCTCACTCATTGTATAAGTCCCTCTGTACAAGTAAACGGCGCGATCGTCGCCCGTTTAAAAAATAAAAACCATCTGGGCCTACCCTTGAGTAGTAAGACCCATTTCTTTTTCTTTAAAACACTTTGGGCCTCTATTAGAGTGTAAGACCCAATCCCCCTTTTAACCAAAACATTTTGGGCCTCACTTATCGTATAAGTCCCTCTGCGTTAAAAGAAAACCTCGGCGCGATCGCCATTTTTAAACGAAAAATCATTTGGGCCTACCCTCGTGTTATAAGCCCCTCTCTTTTCTTTAAACCTTTTTGGGCCTCTTGAGAGAGTGTAAGACCCATCCCTTTGTACAGAAAACCATTTTGGGCCCCAGTCACTTGTATAAGTCCCTCTGTACAAATTCAAACAGTGCGCTCACTGATAAAACCTTGGGCCTCTCCTTGAGCTGTAAGACCCAAATCTTTCTTTTTCAAAGCACTTTCTCCTTTGATTTTGAATATACTGTTGTTTTCAATCTTTCTTTGTTGAACAACTAACCAAACAGCATGGAAGCACTACAACCGAGTAAGTGGTTATCGCTTTCATTTACTGCTTTCATATTATAAACTGTATTGTGGGGCTGCTCACTGTAAGTCTCCTTTCATAAACTCCTATCTACTGTGTAATAATAGTATAGATATTTCGAGTTTCCCCGGCTACTACGTCTAGAACTAGGTGACGCCGTTTCATTTATTCGTAGAAATAGACGCCTAGATCCCCAATAGGAGCACCAGATACAGTCTTCTCTTCGGCTGTCCTCCTTAGGAATCGTCAAGAAGCTCTACTCCCCAAGATGAATGTATTCTCCGTGAATGGCATCTTTGAGTTTCTTCCCAATTCTCGAACTTTCCTGACTTGATCTATTCCTTGTGGATAGCTTGCCTTGAATGTCTCGGGGTTTGGGTACCCACTACGGTCATAATCTTGGACCTTAACTAAGGAACTCTCTTTAAAAGTTAAAAGTCGCTGGATAGTAAACCTCGCACGTTTACCAGTGGTTTTTATCTTTAAAAGAGTTATCTCTCCTAATGGAAAGGAGATGATAGACCCACGGGCTTCTTAAAAGCATCGGCCTCCTCTTGGGCATTATTCAAGGACCCTACGGCTTCTTAGAAGTATTCACAGCCTCCTCTTAGGCTTCGTATAATGATCTCTTCCTCCGGGAATGATAACCTCCTCTTGGGCTTCGTACAAGGACCCGTCGGCTTCTTAAAAGTTTCCAGCCTCCTCTTGGGCTTCGTACAAATTGTCTCGACGACCTCCTAGAGGTATAGGAACATAACCTAGTCATCCTCATAGAACAGTCCTTTCATAGAGTCTACTACTGTTTCTCGAAGCATAGTACAAAAGATAAAACTCTAGACATGGACAGTCTAACTTCCTTGAGTCTCAAAGACATTCTCAAGCACCCTTCGTTAAATAGGAAGGAAACCCGCAGACTCGGATAGTCTCACTACCCTTTGGATTTCCCGTTTCCTCAAAGAGAAGGAAATATCCCTGATCCTCAAATTAAATCCCTGTGTACAGTGTTACTCATATAAGAACTGATTTTCTCTTTTAAATCAGTATATTGGATTTGTCACTCAACTGAAACAGTTACAATAGCCTCCATCTCGGGCTTCGTACGAGATACCAAAATTCTCCCCAGTGGAGTCAAAACAACCTTTTCGCCTCTCTCTCGGGCTTTGTACGAGATACAGAAACACTTTCTTACTGAGTATAAAAGATTCTCCAACTGAGTCAACTCTTTGCTAGCCTCCTCTTAGGCTTTGTATAACGATATGCCCCACTGGGTCAAAAACTTTTAGCCTCTCTCTCGGGCTTTGTACGAAACACAAAATAGCCCCCTCTTAGGCTTTGTATAATGATTTTCCTAGCGGAAATTAGCCTCCTCTTAGGCTTTGTATAAGAAAACCACTGGTTGATCCAATCGACCTTTTAGCATCAAAGCTGTGCCTTGTTCACAGTACACAAACATCAACAACTCCTTTCCTTTCATCTAATCGCTGTAAGCGGCAAGCCTCTGGATCATCTACATCCATGCCACTGTCCCTCTTTTAGCATGATAAGTTCCTAAGGAAAGATGGCATTGCTCTACACTGAGTTAAAGTCTTCTCCTTCAGGTTAAAACCCTTTCTTCGGAAATTATGGCATTGCTCGGATCCACGTATCCCAGTTAAAGTAATTCTCCTTCTCCCCCCTTTAGAGATGACAAATTCTCTCTAAAGTCGAGGTCTTTTAGCTTCACATCTTGGGCTTTGAACAAGACACAAATAGACCTTTTAGCTTCACATCTTGGGCTTTGAACAAGATACAAATCACCTTTCGCTTCATGTCTTGGGCTTTGAACAAGACACCAAAACACCCCTTTCCTCCCATAGAATAGGAGGAACTACGAATGCTCTGATTTCCCTGTTTCGGTAAACGGGAATACGTAGGCATAAGATCGAAAGAAAAGATCTTAGCGAGCGCAATCAACAAAAAACCCAAATCCCATATCTCCATCAATTAAAAGCAGTATTTCAAAAGCATCAGTCTTAACATTCTAATCCTTGTTTCCCGCCAGAAACCTTCTGCCCAGGTAAAAAAAGAAAGAGAACCGTATTGGCGAAAATACAAATAACCAGTACAAAGGCCCCCCCACATTGATAGCATCCGTAACCTAACAGACCGCTGTTTAAACTCAGTATGCAAGCAGGGTTAATTAGAGACATCTATTTCCCTTCCTTATTCAGCTCACAATAGGATAAAAAATGAATCGACCTGTAGTTTTAAGCTCAACCGCAGAGAGCGACCAGCGCTTAAGAACCACGTCCAAAATCGCTCGCTACAGAAAAGTGGCGCCCACCGTGGGGCCGATCTCATTTTGCTTTAGGGCATCATCCTCATTTTCCACGGAAAATGGCAACTCGGCTGAGGAGAAAGATTGACCTATGCTGGTCCATCTCTTGGGCTGAGAACCACATATTGGGGCTTCCGCCGGGGAACCCATTTATGTTAGGAACTTAAGATTCATAGCTTTATAAGTCTAGGATGATTAGGACAAATATATATACTGCTTTTCCTAATTGCTATACGTGTTTATTTTTCTGCTACTGGGAATGCGTGTGATGCCGCATGTGGTGAGATTGAGTATACACTTAAGAAAAGCCAACCTTTTTCGTAGTGCGGAAGCTATCGGAAATAGCTGTTACGCGATACTACCCTCATTTGAGGCTGGTGATCTATTCTCGGTGAATGGCACTTACTCTAAGATTGCACACAACTCGCTGGCGATCCGCTTGTTGTCTGCCTTCCTGGGAGGAGCTGATGATAATGAGTACAGGTACAAAAATCACCCTAGTATAAACCTTTGGGGATGGGTAGAGCCTTGACTTCATGACAACGACCCTTTGACCCCATGTTTTTTCTATGTTTTTGTGTGCTGCATTCATGCATCCATTTAATAAAACATTAAAACATTCAAAAAACTTTCTCTTATAGTCTCTCTGTTTTTCAAATTAAACTAAGACTGTGATTGCAAATATCAGAGAAAAAGATTGCATTAATGGATTTCGGTAGAAGGAGAACTCACCAGTATACCTTCAAGGTTCCAAAACTAGGGGATTTGAGAAAGTTAGCGAGGATGATCGTTAACCCAGAGGCTTTCAGAGCCAAGCACGGCGGTTTGCTACCACTGTTAAGAGTCCATGTGATTAAGGGGATCATGGACGCGCTCATTCAATTCTACGATCCGGTTTATCATTGTTTCACATTCCCGGATTACCAGCTATCACCAACGCTGGAGGAGTATTCTCATCTGACTGATTTACATATCACTGATCGAGCTCCATTTTCTGGACTGGAAGAAATTCCAAAGAACCAGACTATTGCAATAGCAATTCATTTGGACGAGTCTGAGGTCCGGACTCACATGACCACTAAGGGTGGCACCCAAGGTTTGCCAGCCTAGTTCTTGACAAAAAAAGCTCTGTACTTCGCTAGTATAGGGAACATGACTGCTTTTGAAAGCATCTTTGTCTTGCTCACCTACGGGTTATTTTTGTTTCCCAACATCAATAACTTCGTCGATATCAACGCTATTAAGGTTTTTCTCATTGGAAACCCTGTGCCGACTTTGCTCGCAGATGCGTATCATTCTGTACACTTAGGAAATTTGTACAGCGGAGGGGAGATCACATGCTGTGTACCTTTGCTCTACAAATGGTTTATCTCTCACTTGCCCAAGTCTGCCGCTTTTTGGGATTGCAAGAGTGTCTTACGTTGGTCGCAGAAGATCATGTCTCTCACCAACTCCGATATAGATTGGTGTAATAGGATTTATGAGGGAATCAGAATCATTGACCGTTGTGGAAACTTCCCCAGCGTACCCCTCATAGGAACTAAAGGAGGAATCAACTATCATCCGATATTGGTTCTTCGTCAATTTGGATACCCGATGAGACATATCCCACTGGGTGTTCATCTGGAAGGTCTTTTCTTCAAAGAAGGAGAAAGTGACAGAGCACTAAAGATGGAAATATTACAAGCTTGGAAACATGTTCATAAGAAAGGACGAGAGTCTCTGGGAAAACCAGACTGTGTCTCGGTGGAGCCTTATCTCCATTGGATACAAACTAGAGCTCTCAAGCTAAAGATGCCTTATCCTCGTTACGGAATTCTTCCGCAGAGGGAAATTGTCATGTACTTCATGACGGAAACTGAAAGGCTTCAGGTTACTCTCAACAAAGTTCAAAAGGAAAGAAGATCTTGGAAGAACAAGTACCGCACCCTCGACGTAGAGTGTATCCAAATACAACAATTACTGAAAGAGAAAGATGCTCTGATTGAAATTTTGGAGCAGCATGCTGTAGAGAATCAAGATGACCAAAGGAATTTGCTCGCTCCTTTCACCTGGCAAAGGAATGACAACCCGACAACGACCCAAGCGCCCCGGTCAAAGAAGAGGACTCGGGACCCATTAGTTTAGGTTTCTGTTTCTGCACTTTGTAATCTACTGTATTTCCATTTCTGTAATCCTTTGGAATTCAATAAAAAGGGGTTTCCCCACTGTTTGATATTTGCAATCTAATTGTCGAAGTTTATTTTAATTAAACCTAAAAACAATTAATATAATCATTGCATTCATCATTCTCACATCGCGTATTCTCCTTACCTACGAATCTCGCGTTTGTGTCTCGATTCTAGAGTCAAACTGTCTCATTTGTATAATACTCGGGCCAATCGTCAGAAAAGGATGGATGATCTTGAGGAAGAAAACAGAGAGTTGAAAGAAGAGATCGACGCTCTAAGAGAGGATATGAGAAAGCTTCGTAACGACATGCAAGCCATGGCAGAAGCTCAGCTACAAAGAACTGTGATCTCAGAGATCACCTCAACGCCCATCATAGAAAAGTATGATCCTAGGTATCAGATGCCGAAAGATCGTCCTTGGGGCATGCCTGTTAACTATATCCCGGAAGGATATGTTCTGCCGATCACTGAAGATCAGGGAATCGCAACAGAAGCCGCTGGGCCTGAAGGTTACAAACTTCGGGAAAGAGAAGATGCTAGGGGCATACTGAAGACTCCTGAAGGTTACAAACTTCGGGAGGCGCCAAGACTTACTGCCGTAGTCACGGTACCACCCCCTGTGGTGCACACTATCCCGGAAGGACAGATTCCACAGACACCTTCTGGTAAGAAGGAAACTATGTTTGACAGAATGGATGAATTCCAGGAGCAGTTCTTGGAAATGCAGAAAGAGCTGCAAGCCATTCGCGGTCAGGATCTATTTGGAAAGGACGCCGCAGACCTCTGCTTGGTCCCAAATGTGAAAGTCCCGCACAAGTTCCAAGTGCCCGACTTTGAAAAATACAAGGGTAACTCTTGCCCTCAGAGCCATCTGGTGATGTACGCTCGGCGGATGTCAGCTCAGACGGAGAATCAGGACCTGCTGATTCACTACTTCCAGGATAGTTTAACCGGTGCCGCACTCAAATGGTACATGGGTTTAAACCGTACTACAATCAGTACATTCAGAGATCTTGGTACTGCCTTCGTCCAAAAATACAAGTACAATTTGGACATGGCACCCGACAGAGATCAACTCAGATCAATGTCGCGAAAGGACAAGGAAACCTTTAAGGAGTATGCTCAAAGGTGGCGTGAAATTGTCGCTCAAATTTGTCCACCTCTTGAGGAAAAAGAGATGACAAAAATCTTCTTAAAGACCTTAAGCTCATTTTACTATGACCGAATGATTGCCAGTGCACCCAGTGATTTCACCGAAATGGTCGGCATGGGTGTACGTCTTGAGGAAGCCGTCCGAGAAGGACGTTTGGTAAAAGACACTGGATCAACGAGCGGTACTAAAAAATACGGTAGTGCTCTCCCTAAGAAAAAAGAGCAAGATATTGGGAATATCTCTCTCGGAAAGCAAAGGCGTCGTTATCAGCCAGTAGCAGCTGTTACTCCTGCTATCGGCCCCGCTCCTGTTCCTATGTATCAACCTCAGATTGTGCAGAGCCAACTTGACCAACAAAGGACACAACAACCTCTTCAGCAGGCTCGTCCTCCATATAACAACAACCGTACAACACGGCCACCAGGATTTGATCCTATACCTGTAACGTACGCAGAGCTGTTTCCGTTACTGCTAGCCAAGGGGCACATCCAGACTAAGTCTCCCCTTTCAGTTCCGGAAAATCCGCCTTTCTGGTTTAAGGTGGATCAAACATGCCCTTATCATCAAGGAGGTTCAGGGCATAACATTGAGACTTGCCTCAATTTCAAATCCGACGTGCAAAAGCTTGTTAGGAGCGGGCTCTTATCTTTCAAAGATACGAATCCTAATGTTCTTACGAACCCGCTGCCTCAACATGAGAAAGCTGCAGTCAATCTGATTGAGAAAGAGACTAACAATGTCTATCAAATTCACGATGTACTCTTATTGGGGACCAATCTGGTCAAGATGCATTGTAGACAGAGTGGATATGGCCATGTGCCACCTCATAATTATCACCAGTGTGATATCTGCTCTAAAGATAACCAAGGATGTTCTGTAGTGCAATCAGCTCTACAGGAACAGATGGATCTCGGATGGATCCAGGAGCACCGAGTTCGTGGAGTTAACATGGTCTCTACGAATTCTAACGTCATTCAAAACCACGACATCCGTGTGATGAATGTCAACTTGGTGGCGATGCACTCAAGGCAAAGCCAGTATCATAATCTGCCACGGCACGATTACAGTTCCTGTCTGACTTGCTCGGTAAAAAAACAGGGATGCTCTTTCATACAGGAGGCCCTCCAGCGTCAGATGGATCTTGGATGGATCCAAGACTACCATGATAGGAACTCCTATCAGATCAACATGGTTCAGATCTTCGATATTCACGTGATGAATACCAATCTGGTAGAGTTACATGCTGAGCAGGTCCGACTCGGATTCTTAATATCACATGATTATCAAAACTGTAAAGCAGGCTGCGAAAACGATCGAGGTTGTACCCTTGTCCAGGAGGCACTTCAGCACTTGTTAAATCACTGGTGGATGCCAATCTATATGGACGAAGATACTCAGCAGATTAGTATCAATAACAGGAATCCTACTCGTCATCAAAGTCAGGATGTCCGATCCATGGAAGGTAACCTAGTGAGGTTACATTGTATTCAAAGTGGGCTTGGCCAGGTGCCACCACACAACTATGACAGTTGTAGCGTCTGTTCGGAAAGTAACCAAGGGTGTTACCTTGTGAGATCAGCTCTTCAGGGTCAGATCGATCATGGAGAAATTCATCCATATCCAGGTTCAGGACCCATCATTTGGTCGCCGAACTACCTTGCCGAGCAAGTTGAGGATGTTGTCACGATCTCTGGTCATCACAGGACCAAGGATGTTTTTGCCATCGTCCCTCTACTTGACGAATCTAGAGTTCCCAACCGGGAACGGATCAAGGTTACTTATGATGGTCAGAAAAATCAGAAGGTTCCCATAGTCATCTATCTACTGGGACCATTACCGTATGAATCAGCTAAGGCGATCCCTTACAAATACGGTGCAACAATAATCGAGAATGGAAAGGAAATTCCATTACCCTCCGTCGTGAATATTGCAGACGTCAGTCATGTAACACGGAGCGGTCGAATCTTCAACCGAGGGGTTGGAGAATCCAACAAAGAAAAGGAACTTCAGGCAGAAATTCCTGATCCGCCAGTCAGTCAATCTGGTAATCCCGACTTTTCAAAAGACAAAGATGAGATGCTAAAGCTCATCCAAAGGAGTGAATATAACATCGTTGATCAACTGTTACAGACTCCTTCAAAGATCTCAGTATTATCACTGTTACTCAGTTCAGAAACACACAGAGAGGCTCTACAGAAAGTCTTGGAGCAAGCCTTTGTGGAACAGGATGTAACAATCAGACAATTCGATAGCATTGTCTCTAACATCACTTCCTGCAATAATTTGGGATTTAGTGATGAGGAATTACCTGAAGAGGGTCGTCGTCATAACATGGCGCTCAATATCACAGTTAACTGCCAGGGCGATGCTTTAGCCAACGTACTGGTAGACACAGGGTCAGCCCTGAATGTTATGCCGAAGTACACTTTGACGCAATTATCATTCAAGGGCCCTCCGATGAGAGTCAGCGAGGTCGTCGTCAAAGCATTCGACGGATCCTGAAAAACAGTTATCGGCAAAGTGGATCTTCCCATAACTATTGGTCCTCACACTTTCCAAATCACTTTCCAGGTCATGGACATCCGGGCAACATACAGTTGTTTATTAGGAAGACCTTGGATACATCAGGCTGGAGCGGTTACTTCAACCCTCCACCAAAAGCTAAAGTTCGTCAAGAACGATCAACTTGTCACGGTTTGTGGGGAACAAGCCTTGCTTGTGAGTAACCTGTCATCATCTACTTGTGTGGAACCCGAGGAGGTTATTGGAACTCAGTTCCAAGCACTATCGGTGAGCAAGAACGATCAATCCGAAGAAGGAACTTCAATTTCTTCATACAAAGATGCTATCAAAGCGGTCGAGAGTACCGATACGACAGGATGGGGACGACTTGTCATTCCTATTGACAATAAAACAAAGAAGGGTCTTGGTTTTTCTGCAACCTGTACCCAGACAGCCGCCAACGATGAAAGTCTTCATCCCCTTCAAAACTTCTTCCACAGTGGAGGTTTTCTTCACCCAGTGTCTCAGACAGATCATGCTATCAATGTGGAAGATCCCTCTGACACAGATGAAGAATGGAAGTCCTACCTTAACAAGGACGACTATATGTCTCAAGAAGAGGTGCCTATGCCTTTTTGCTTTCCTACAGAAAGTCCGAGATTTATACCAAGATCAGATGTCGAAATGATCTACGGAGATTGTGATCCGGAAGGATGTCGTGCTCCGCCAAATTCATTAGAGGAGGACACTCTGATGAAAGAAAACTTTGATCACAATTACTATGGCCCGATGGATGGTCTGCCAATGTGGCAGCCTTACCCAGGAAACTTGGGGCAAGAAAATCAGCCGAGTAATGAAACTCAGCTGAGCATCATTGAACAGAATACCTGTGTCCCCACCATGTCATGGGATCAACACTCAGGTCATTCAGAAACTACTCAACATGAAGATGAATTCGCAATGTTTGCAGGACTAGAATTCATCAACTATGCTTTTCCTGAGGTCAACGTCATCGAGAGGGATGACTTCTCCAGTTCCAAAGAAGTTTGGGACACCCTGGGACAACCAAGTGGAAAGTACGACTTCATGGTCAAGTACACCGCTCCCGAAAGCTCTCGTATCAGGCTCGAAGACATCCAGCCAACTGGATGGGGAGATACAGCTGAGAGCACCAATGCTATGCAAAATGCAACAGAGGAATCCTCCTACGACAATTCTGCTTGGGAGACAGATTCCAATGATCCTGCTCCACCAGAAATCAGCGTCATTTCTGAAGACAAATCAAGGAAGGTGCCAGACTTTGTGATTCACCGAGGAGTTTGCCGCCAATGGGTTGCTGTCAAGGTTCCGAAGGTCGTTCATCAGTCAAAGTAATTGCCATATTTAAACCTTTCACCCTGCCCAGGTGAAACGGATGTTTTGATAGGGCTCGTTTTCTGTAAACTTCCCTCTTCGCTTTTCCCAAAGCGACAGAGTTTTGTTTTATAGGGCTGTAGTTTCAAGAGTCGACTTGTTCATTAATAAAATAACGTCGTTCTGTAATTTCCGCATTAATTGCTGTTTTCTCTTTTTGCTTTTTCAGAAAATGGTAATCCTAAAAAACAATTCAATCATAAAAACAAGAAGTAAAATCAAAACACTGCACACACTTGCATTTTATCTATCTCTTCTAAACACGAATCATCACGTCATGCAGATTGCTTGTTTTATACCCCGTTGAAACATACGATCCGATGCCTTCTTCCAACTTTGAGTTCCTGGTATTCGAGGCTGAAGAAGAAAATGACAACGAAATTCTACAAGAGATCTCCTGACTACTCAGACAAGAGGAAAGGTCCATTGAACCTCACAAAGAACCGTTGGAAACGGTTAACTTGGGTTCAGAAAAAGAGAGAAAAGAAATCAGGATCGGAGCATTGCTCAGTCCAACTGCCAGAGAGGGTTTGATAAAGCTTCTCAAAGGATTCCCCGATGTGTTCGCTTGGTCCTATCAGGATATGCCAGGGTTGGATACCAGCATCGTGGAACATCACTTACCGTTGAGATCGGAATGTCCGCCAGTAAAGCAAAGGTTGAGATGCACTCACCCGAACATGGCCATCAAAATCAAAGAGGAGGTACAGAAACAGATCGACGCGGGTTTCCTCGCTACATCTGAATATCCTCAATGGTTAGCCAACATCGTACCTGTTCCCAAAAAGGACGGAAGGGTCAGAATGTGTGTTGATTACAGAGATCTGAACAAGGCAAGTCCAAAGGACGACTTTCCTTTACCACACATTGACATGCTGGTTGACAGCACAGCAAAGTTCAAAGTATTCTCCTTCATGGATGGATTCTCGGGCTATAACCAGATCAAAATGGCGCCGAAAGACATGGAGAAAACTTCGTTCATTACCCCATGGGGTACCTTTTGTTACAAGGTAATGCCGTTCGGTTTGAAGAATGCCAGGGCAACCTATCAAAGGGCCATGACTACTCTGTTTCATGACATGATACACAAAGAAATCGAGGTATATGTCGATGATTTGATTGCAAAATCAAGAACAGAGGATGAGCACGTTGAACATCTGTCAAAATTGTTCGAACGTCTAAGAAAATTCAAGCTCCGCTTGAATCCCAACAAGTGCACCTTCGGTGTCCGTTCAGGGAAACTACTAGGGTTCATCGTCAGCCAGAAAGGGATTGAGGTTGATCCTGACAAGGTCAAGGCCATTCAAGAAATGCCTTCTCCGAAAACTGAAAAACAAGTCAGAGGATTCCTGGGACGTTTGAACTACATCTCCAGATTCATATTCCTTATGACCGCGACTTGTGCGCCGATTTTCAAATTACTAAAAAAGAACCAGGATTGCGTTTGGTCAGAAGATTGCCAAACCGCCTTCGACAGTATCAAAGAATACCTGTTGAATCCTCCGATTCTATCACCTCCAGTGGAAGGAAGACCACTAATCATTTACCTCACAGTCCTAGAGGACTCAATGGGATGTGTACTTGGCCAACAAGACGAAACTAAAAGGAAAGAGTCTGCCATTTACTATCTAAGCAAGAAATTCATCGACTGTGAAACTCGGTACACGATGCTCGAGAAAACTTGTTGCGCTTTGGCTTGGGCAGCCAAACGTCTTCGCCAGTACATGATTCGTCATACTACTTGGTTGGTCTCCGAAATGGATCCAATCAGGTACGTTTTCGAAAAACCTGCTCTCACGGGAAGGATTGCCCGTTGGCAGATGTTACTATCAGAATATGACATAGAGTACCACGCTTAGAAAGCCGTTAAGGGAAGTATTTTAGCCGATCATTTGGCTCATCAACCGATTGACAATCAAGAATCAACCGGGTTTGACTTCCCAGACGAAGATGTCATGTATCTAAAAATGAAAGATTGCGATGAACCGCTACCCAGTGAAGGGCCAGAACCAGGTTCCCAGTGGGGACTCATCTTTGACGGAGCAGTCAATCATTATGGAAACGGAATTGGGGAAATCATTGTTACCCCTCAGGGTTCCCACATTCCTTTCACTGCCAGACTTACGTTCAAATGTACGAACAACGAGGCCGAATACGAAGCATGTATTATGGGTCTCGAAGAAGCGATTGATTTAAGGATCAAAAACTTGGACGTATACGGCGATTCAGCCCTGGTTATCAATCAGATAAAAGGAGATTGGAACACATACCAATCAGGATTGATTCCTTACAAAGACTATGCAAGAAGGTTGTTACCCTTCTTCAACAGAGTCGACTTTCATCACATCCCTCGTGATGAGAATCACATGGCTGATGCGTTAGCCACTCTCTCTTCCATGATTAGTGTGGGTCAATGGAATGACATACCTAAGATCGACATCATGCGCCTTGAACGGCCCGCTTACATCTTCACGATTGAAGCGGTCATAGACGACAGACCTTGGTATCACGATATCAAATGCTTCCTTCAGAAACAAGAGTACCCATCTGGGGCACTCAGAAAAGACAAGAAAACCCTCAGAAGATTGGCTGGAAACTTCTTCCTGGGCGGTGACACTCTTTATAAGAGAAATTTTGACATGGTCTTGCTCCTATGCGTCGACAGACCAGAAGCAGACGTGCTCATGAAAGAAATTCATGAAGGATCCTTTGGCACTCATGCCAACAGACACACAATGGCGAGAAAAATTCTCAGGGCCGGGTATTATTGGTTGACAATGGAATCCGACTGCTACAAGTACATGAGGAGGTGTCACAAGTGTCAGATATACTCCGACAAAATTCATGTACCGCCATCACATCTCAAAGTTCTTTCTTCCCCGTGGCCATTTTCCATATGGGGAATCGACATGATTGGCTTGATCGAACCTAAGGCTTCAAACGGACATCGGTTCATCCTGGTAGCCATTGATTATTTCACCAAGTGGGTCGAAGCAGCGTCATTCGCCAATGTAACCCGACACGTGGTGGTCCGATTTATCAAAAACAATATCATCTGCCGTTATGGTGTTCCAAGCGAGATCATTACTGATAATGGATCTAACTTGAACAATAAGATGATGAAAGAGTTATGCGCTGAGTTCAAGATTGAACACCATAACTCATCTCCCTACCGACCCAAGATGAACGGAGCGGTAGAAGCGGCTAACAAGAACATCAAGAAGATCGTTCAAAAAATGGTTGTAACCTATAAAGATTGGCCGGATGCTACCCTTTGCTCTTCATGGTTATTGGACATCTGTCCGCACTTCAACAGGGGCTACCCCTTTCTCTCTAGTATATGGCATGGAGGCAGTGCTTCCCATAGAAGTAGAGATCCCATCAATCCGGGTATTGATGGAAGCTAAGCTCACCGAGGCTGAATGGTGTCAAAATCGACACGACGAATTGAACCTGATCGAAGAGAAGCGAATCACGACACTATGCCACGGTCAGTTGTATCAACAGAGAATGAAGAGGGCGTTCGACAAAAAGGTCCGATCTCGTGTCTTCAGGAAAGGAGACCTCGTGCTCAAGAAGATACAATCATTTCTCACTGATTCCCGGGGCAAATGGACCCCGAATTATGATGGCCCCTATGTGGTCACGAAAGCTTTCTCAGGTGGTGCCTTGAGACTTGCAGCCATGGACGGAGAGGAATTTGCCTACCCCACGAATGTTGATGTAGTCAAGAAATACTTCGCCTAAACTAAAAAACTAAAAAAAAAAAATGTCTCGGTGGATTGAAAACCCGAAAGGGCGGTCCAGGCAAAAGTTAGAGACATGAAATAAAAAAAAAGAATCATCCCGATGGATTGGAAATCTCATAGTACAATCCAGGCAAAAGTTAGGGATAATGGCAAGTAACTATGTTCAACAGAGGCAAGTCCCTCAGCAGCAGTTGCATCACCTATCGGGGGAAATCTCCAGTCAAAGGTCATCTTCGACAGATGCTCAGGATGCCCCGAATTCAAAGTTGGTAGAAGGATAGTGGTCGTTATGTTTCAACGTAGCCCTTTTCCCTGTAAATTACCGTTTTCTAACTTTGTATATACTCTTTGGAATCACGCGTTTGGCTGATCTCCATCTTATCAATAAAATTTGAGCCCTTGTGCTTTTGTTTGTAATTATTGCTTGTTTTAGCTTTACAGAACGACGTTGTTTAAACTTAATCAGCGATTCTTGAAATAAAACAAAAATGAATTTACTTGTTAAAACTTTTTCTGCTTTTAAAATAAAGATGGCAATTTATTTTGACTGTTGAACATCAGAAGAACATCGATTGCTTCTCCCGAAGTAAGCGAATTTCAAAGTGCAGAATCAAAGTACTCCTTCTAAGCCAGTATGCCTGAATGAAGGGATCAACTGTGTCAGAGACCTTGTTTCGTCTGACATCCTCGGCCGAGTTCTCATCTCTTAAGCCCGATCAACATAGCTCCCAACGGGACTATCTCTCCTAAGCAAGGTGGAATTGCTATTTTGAATCAACGGTACTTCTTCGCCCCGCGATGGCCGAGTATCCAATTGTGTTCATCCATTAGTCTGTATGTCGCGTCTATTTTGTCAGCATATACATACATACTTCATGCATTTTATTTGCGTTCGCATTTCGTATTGCATCACTATCACTTGAGTCGGTCTTGTCCCCTAGTGATAAACAGTTTTTTCAATCGAGTTTGTCAGTTCTTTCCTCGTCAGGAAGTGTTGCGTTTGCACAATCTCGCCCCCAGTGTATCTTTAGATCAGAGTCGGCACTTGGCCACTTTGATAACTTGAACCTCTGAAAAGCCAGAGAAAACTCTCAATAGACATCACTCTTCGCCATTGAAGATGATATCCTTGCTTTCCCGGATTAAGGAAAATCCACAGAGAAAGCCTCGTGATCAGAGATTTGGCAGCATGCCAGTTTTGCTCTGAAAGGACCGCTGATGAACAGGTCATCGGCCCCACAAAATTGGACCCCATCATATGGCGTTTCTCCAGGAAGATCCCGAGAAAAGTATGATGAAAGATCCCAAATGAAAACAGTCTCTCAAGAGACTCACTTTCCCCAGTAGAAACAAATGGCGTCTCCAACAGAGAAGTTTGTACAACTCTACAACTCAGACGACTGGGTTCCCCAGCAAGTCTGACATCAAAACTTTTTCCACTCAAATGGCATCTCCCCAGGAAAATTCGGCGAGAAGTTTGAGGAAAGCCGCTATGAATAGCGTCCCTTGTCAAGAAAGTTTATTGACAAAAGAAACTAAGACCAGTTCTTGGTAGGAAACCAGGATCGAGGGGAAGTTTAAATCAGAAACTAAGACCAGTTCTTGGTAGGAAACCAGGATCGAGGGGAAGTTTAAATCAGAAACTAAGACCAGTTCTTGGTAGGAAACCAGGATCGAGGGGAAGTTTAAATCAGAAACTAAGACCAGTTCTTGGTAGGAAACCAGGATCGAGGGGAAGTTTACATCAGAAACTAAGACCAGTTCCTCGGTAGGAAACCAGGATCGAGGGGAAGTTTACATCAGAAACTGAGACCAGTTCCTTGGTAGGAAACCAGGATCGAGGGGAAGTTTACCTTTTCTAAGCATCATCGCTTAGCTAAAGAAGATGAATGCGTAAGCTACCATTCATAACCACCATCAAAATTTCGGATATTCCGATATTTAATCCTCTTGCACCCCGAATGCCCGAATCCCTTCGTCATTCACACCTTCGGGTCCAAGAAGATTAAATAGGGGCATCTGTAATACCCCAAATTTTGACCACTTAGATTTCCCATCATTGTGAAAATCATCATCACAATATGGATGAACCATCATGCTTCATTAGCCTCCCCAAAGATGGGTGAGCATCCACTACAATCAAAATTAGGGTTTCAAGCCCTCTCTGAGTGCTTAGACAAAGGATCAATCAAGAAATGACATGATATTCAACTTGTCTAATCTCTCAAACATCCACAATGGATCAAAAAGGACTCCCACTTCAAGGATTAAGCACAAGGCTGCTCCCTTCTAGGTGGATCAAGTCTCAAGATCGATAGTGTCACCAAATTAGGGTTTTGGTCGACCAGGGTCTCCAGATGGAAATTTTCATCTGGGCACAAGGCAATGATCCAAAACATAACCTAATATGCTTCATGGAACCTCATGAACCCATGCATCAAGTCAATTTTGCCTCAGGGGATGCATTCATCAAAAATCAGGAATTAGGGTTTCTTGACCTAATTCACCCCTAAGTTGACTTTTGGGACAAACCATGAGAGGGTCTCTAATACACCATATTGATCCATTTGGAACAATGGATTGATCCAAGAAGCTTGAGCAACAAGTCTCATTTTCATCTGCACCACAATTAGGGTTTTAAGGGAAAAGTCAACTGTAACTTTGACTTTTGACCAAGACATGCTCCCAAACCCTAATACATGATTGAATATACCCTATGACACCCATGGAACATGTCCATCAAGTTTGATTTAGGTCAAGGACATGATTTCCTGAAGAATTGCACAGTTTGGAATTCATCTGATAAAAAGTCAACTGTGCACAAAAGTCAATTTTGACTTTTTGAGATTTTTCACTAAAATGGATTTTTAACCCTAAAAATGATTTTAATGTATGATTTGAATCATCATTCATCAAGAAAAATCAAGAAAAGTGAGATAACTTGTAAAAGGGGTAACCATAAAACTTAGAAATTTTTCTAAGTTAAAAATAAAGTGGCAAAGGTACCAACTTTGGAGGACCATAACTCCTAAACCACAAGGACATTTTTTCTCATCCAAAGATGGATTTGTAGCCCTCATTATCACCTACAAAAACTTCAACTACAAGTCATTCCAATTCATTAAGGATTTTGAGTTATGGAGTGATCAAAGTGGCTGAAAAGTGAAAATGTCACTTTTTCCGACACTTAGTGAAATTTTCACTAAGTCAGAATTTGCCTTCACTTTTTGCCAAATGTAGGGGGATTTTTCACTTGGAATCAAAAGAGATCAAAACCAAACTTGTTCAAACAGTTTTTGTATCATGTAAGAGCTTTCTAAAATGGCCAAGAACATTGCCAAATTCAACCTACACCATGAGATACAACATTGCCAAGTTGCCTTGCTGAAATCTGTCAAGGCAAGGCAGAATTTGCAATTTTGCTCGATTTGCCAAAATCAGCCAAATTCAATTACTCCAATCCACTTGGACACCTTAGAGGATTGAATCTAAAGGGGACAATCACTGAGCCAAGCCTCCAAGGTCCAAGGAACAAGGAATAGCATGTTGAACCTAGAGTTGCCAAAATAGGGACAAGACTTCAAATTTGGAATGAGGCATTCGATGGAACCATCAAGGTGGCATGGACTGAGCCATTCTCATCTGAAATCAGTCAAGACTTATCCAAGACCAAGGGGACCAAAGCTCTGTGCCCTAACCTCTAGTCAATGGCTAGAGGAGACTTGGATTTTCATTTGCCAACATTGGCCAAACCTACTTACCAGCTGCCATGCACTATTCCTTGCAAAACAAACTTGCTCTACTATAAATAGAGCTCAATTATGGTCAGTTTGAGTACACCAAAGCCATCTAACAGATGCTTTCCTCAAAATCTCTTTCTCTTGGCAAAAATGCGTTTCTTAGCAAGGTAGCTATCGGGTTTTGAGTTTGAGAGCAATTCTGCACAAACCAATCACTCACACACCTCACATACATCACATATGAGCTGATCAAACACTCACATAACTTCTGAAACATCAATTTCATGAAATCACCAGCTGGTTGCTCAAATTTTCAAACAAGGTGCAGCTGAGGTACCACAAAATGATCCAGCCAATTTCAATCAAGTCCAACCATCCAAACACAATCCATAGGGTGTAGGGAAGCTGTTCAGATCATCACCACTCATCTGTAACACCTCCAAATCAAAAATCACTCTGAACTTGCTGTCACGACTTGGAGGTAAGCACATACTTGGTCATCTCTCAATCTATGCATATTTCCTCGCACAATAATTTGGCCATATGTTCATAATCATGCATGGAATGTTTTCCCTCAATTAATTGCATTGTTTGAATCGTGTATCAAAAATCCTAGCCTTCATGCAGAAATTAGGGTTCTTGAGGTTTCTTCGTGATTTCTTGTTGTATGTTTAATTTAAATGAAATTAAAGTACATAGACATGATCGTGAGGTTGAGACGAGCATAAAGATATGTGGATTGCATGATATGATTACGTATTCATGGAGATTGGATAGAAAACGCAAATTTGAGAAACCAAGAACACGCGCGTGTTCTTCAGCTTGTTCTTGGCGCCTTTTTTTTCAAATTCAAATATTTGAATTTTGTGATTTTGTTTAATTGATTCAAAAATTAATTTCTCTCTGAGTTTTAATGATTTTGAGTTGATTCTTTTTTTAATAATTCACAAAAATGTTAAAATATTTTATTTTATCAAAAAATACCAAAAATATTATTTATTTCATATAATTGATATTTTTGTAAAGAATTAATATTTTAATTGTTTTTGGCATTTTAAATATTTTTTCTACATTGATTTTGCAACTTTTAATGCTTTCTAATTATTTTGTAGGTCAATACTTAATTTTTGAAGCATTAATCCAAGATCACAATTTGTTTTCCATGTGTTAAACAATTTTTGATCATTTTAATTGAATTTTTATTCAATTAAATACATTTTGAAAACAAATTAGGGTTTTGGATTAATTCAACCCTCATAAATCATTTTCAAAACACTTTGGGCCTCTATTAGAGTGTAAGACCCAATCCTTTTTTTTGACCAAATCATCTTTGGGCCTCACTTATTGTATAAGTCCCGATACCGTCAAAAAACAAACGGCGCGATCGTCGCCTTTTCAAAAATCATCTGGGCCTACCCTCGAGTAGTAAGACCCATTTATTTTTCTTCAAAACTCTTTGGACCTCTTGAGAGAGTGTAAGACCCACCCCCCTTGTACAAAAACTTTTTGGGCCTCACTCATTGTATAAGTCCCTCTGTACAAGTAAACGGCGCGATCGTCGCCCATTTAAAAAATAAAAACCATCTGGGCCTACCCTCGAGTAGTAAGACCCATTTCTTTTTCTTTAAAACACTTTGGGCCTCTATTAGAGTGTAAGACCCAATCCCCCTTTTAACCAAAACATTTTGGGCCTCACTTATCGTATAAGTCCCTCTGCGTTAAAAGAAAACCTCGACGCGATCGCCATTTTTAAACGAAAAATCATTTGGGCCTACCCTCGTGTTATAAGCCCCTCTCTTTTCTTTAAACCTTTTTGGGCCTCTTGAGAGAGTGTAAGACCCATCCCTTTGTACAGAAAACCATTTTGGGCCCCAGTCACTTGTATAAGTCCCTCTGTACAAATTCAAACAGTGCGCTCACTGATAAAACCTTGGGCCTCTCCTTAAGCTGTAAGACCCAAATCTTTCTTTTTCAAAGCACTTTCTCCTTTGATTTTGAATATACTGTTGTTTTCAATCTTTCTTTGTTGAACAACTAACCAAACAGCATGGAAGCACTACAACCGAGTAAGTGGTTATCGCTTTCATTTACTGCTTTCATATTATAAACTGTATTGTGGGGCTGCTCACTGTAAGTCTCCTTTCATAAACTCCTATCTACTGTGTAATAATAGTATAGATATTTCGAGTTTCCCCGGCTACTACGTCTAGAACTAGGTGACGCCGTTTCATTTATTCGTAGAAATAGACGCCTAGATCCCCAATAGGAGCACCAGATACAGTCTTCTCTTCGGCTGTCCTCCTTAGGAATCGTCAAGAAGCTCTACTCCCCAAGATGAATGTATTCTCCGTGAATGGCATCTTTGAGTTTCTTCCCAATTCTCGAACTTTCCTGACTTGATCTATTCCTTGTGGATAGCTTGCCTTGAATGTCTCGGGGTTTGGGTACCCACTACGGTCATAATCTTGGACCTTAACTAAGGAACCCTCTTTAAAAGTTAAAAGTCGCTGGATAGTAAACCTCGCACGTTTACCAGTGGTTTTTATCTTTAAAAGAGTTATCTCTCCTAATGGGAAGGAGATGATAGACCCACGGGCTTCTTAAAAGCATCGGCCTCCTCTTGGGCATTATTCAAGGACCCTACGGCTTCTTAGAAGTATTCACAGCCTCCTCTTAGGCTTCGTATAATGATCTCTTCCTCCGGGAATGATAGCCTCCTCTTGGGCTTCGTACAAGGACCCGTCGGCTTCTTAAAAGTTTCCAGCCTCCTCTTGGGCTTCGTACAAATTGTCCCGACGACCTCCTAGAGGTATAGGAACAGAACCTAGTCATCCTCATAGAACAGTCCTTTCATAGAGTCTACTACTGTTTCTCGAAGCATAGTACAAAAGATAAAACTCTAGACATGGACAGTCTAACTTCCTTGAGTCTCAAAGACATTCTCAAGCACCCTTCGTTAAATAGGAAGGAAACTCGCAGACTCGGATAGTCTCAATACCCTTTGGATTTCCCGTTTCCTCAAAGAGAAGGAAATATCCCTGATCCTCAAATTAAATCCCTGTGTACAGTGTTACTCATATAAGAACTGATTTTCTCTTTTAAATCAGTATATTGGATCTGTCACTCAACTGAAACAGTTACAATAGCCTCCATCTCGGGCTTCGTATGAGATACCAAAATTCTCCCCAGTGGAGTCAAAACAACCTTTTCGCCTCTCTCTCGGGCTTTGTACGAGATACAAAAACACTCTCTTACTGAGTATAAAAGATTCTCCAACTGAGTCAACTCTTTGCTAGCCTCCTCTTAGGCTTTGTATAACGATATGCCCCACTGGGTCAAAAACTTTTAGCCTCTCTCTCGGGCTTTGTACGAGACACAAAATAGCCTCCTCTTAGGCTTTGTATAATGATTTTCCTAGCGGAAATTAGCCTCCTCTTAGGCTTTGTATAAGAAAACCACTGGTTGATCCAATCGACCTTTTAGCATCAAAGCTGTGCCTTGTTCACAGTACACAAACATCAACAACTCCTTTCCTTTCATCTAATCGCTGTAAGCGGCAAGCCTCTGGATCATCTACATCCATGCCACTGTCCCTCTTTTAGCATGAGAAATTCCTAAGGAAAGATGGCATTGCTCTACACTGAGTTAAAGTCTTCTCCTTCAGGTTAAAACCCTTTCTTCGGAAATTATGGCATTGCTCGGATCCACGTATCCCAGTTAAAGTAATTCTCCTTCTCCCCCCTTTAGAGATGACAAATTCTCTCTAAAGTCGAGGTCTTTCAGCTTCACGTCTTGGGCTTTGAACAAGACACAAATAGACCTTTTAGCTTCACATCTTGGGCTTTGAACAAGATACAAATCACCTTTCGCTTCATGTCTTGGGCTTTGAACAAGACACCAAAACACCCCTTTCCTCCCATAGAATAGGAGGAACTACGAATGCTCTGATTTCCCTGTTTCGGTAAACGGGAATACGTAGGCATAAGATCGAAAGAAAAGATCTTAGCGAGCGCAATCAACAAAAAACCCAAATCCCATATCTCCATCAATTAAAAGTAGTATTTCAAAAGCATCAGTCCTAACATCCTAATCCTTGTTCCCCGCCAGAAACCTTCTGCCCAGGTAAAAAAAGAAAGAGAACCGTATTGGCGAAAATACAAATAACCAGTACAAAGGCCCCCCCACATTGATAGCATCCGTAACCTAACAGACCGTTGTTTAAACTCAGTATGCAAGCAGGGTTAATTGGAGACATCTATTTCCCTTCCTTATTCAGCTCACAATAGGATAAAAAATGAATCGACCTGTAGTTTTAAGCTCAACCGCAGAGAGCGACCAGCGCTTAAGAACCGCGTCCAAAATCGCTCGCTACAACTAGTGTATAATATATTATGATTTTTTGACCGAAACTAGCATTTCGAAAAGTATCATAGAGTCTAATTTTGAGATGATTTTTTGCATGGACTACCCTCATTACCTTCCCTCATAACATATAGAAAGGATCTTAAAAGTTTCATAGCATTTCAAACATTCCTCGATTTAATTGATTTTTTGACCGAAACTAGTATAAACAAGTGTATAATATATATTATGATATTTTTGACCGAAACTAGTATTTTGAAAAGTTTCATAGAATATAATTTTGAGATGATTTTTTGCATGGACATCCCTCATAACCTTCCCTCACAACATATAGAAAGGATCTGAAACGTTTCGTAGAATTTCGAACAGTCCTCGATTTAATTTGATTTTTTGACCGAATATAGTATAAACTAGTGTATAATATATTATGATTTTTTGACCGAAACTAGCATTTCGAAAAGTGTCATAGAATCTAATTTTGAGATGATTTTTTGCATGGACTACCCTCATTACCTTCCCTCATAACATATAGAAAGGATCTTAAAAGTTTCGTAGCATTTCAAACATTCCTTGATTTAATTGATTTTTTGACCGAAACTAGTATAAACTAGTGTATAATATATATTATGATATTTTTTTACCGAAACTAGTATTTTGAAAAGTTTCATAGAATCTAATTTTGAGATGATTTTTTGCATGGACATCCCTCATAACATATAGAAAGGATCTGAAACGTTTCGTAGCATTTCGAACACTCCTCGATTTAATTTGATTTTTTGACGGAAACTAGTATAAACTATTGTATAATATATATTATAATTTTTTGACCAAAACTAGCATTTTGAAAAGTTTCAAAGAATCTAATTTTGAGATGATTTTTTGCATTGACTTCCCTCATAACCTTCCCTCGTAACATATAGAAAAGATCTGAAAAGGTTCGTAGAATTTTGGACAGTCCTCGGTTTAATTTGATTTTTTGACCGAATCTAGTATAAACTAGTGTATAATATATTATGATTTTTTGACCGAAACTAGCATTTCGAAAAGTATTATAGAGTCTAATTTTGAGATTAATTTTTTCATGGACTACCCTCATTACCTTCCCTAAAAACATATAGAAAGGATCTTAAAAGTTTCGTAGCATTTCAAACATTCCTCGATTTAATTGATTTTTTGACAGAAACTAGTATAAACTAGTGTATAATATATATTATGATTTTTTGACCGAAACTAGCATTTCGAAAAGTATCATAGAGTCTAATTTTGAGATGATTTTTTGCATGGACTACCCTCATTTCCTTCCCTCATAACATATAGAAAGGATCTTAAAAGTTTCGTAGCATTTCAAACACTCCTCGATTTAATTGATTTTTTGACCGAAACTAGTATAAACTAGTGTATAATATATATTATGATATTTTTGACCGAAACTAGTATTTTGAAAAGTTTCATAGAATATAATTTTGAGATGATTTTTTGCATTGACATCCCTCATAACCTTCCCTCATAACATATAGAAAGGATCTGAAACGTTTCGTAGCATTTCGAACAGTCCTCGATTTAATTTGATTTTTTACCAAATCTAGTATAAACTAGTGTATAATATATTATGATTTTTTGACTGACACTAGCATTTTGAAAAGTGTCATAGAATCTAATTTTGAGATGATTTTTTGCATGGATGTAACGCCCATATATAAATACATACATCAAAGCATATATCATACATGAATAATACGTTTGGTACTGAAATATACAAGTTCCTAGTAACACAGTATACATATAAATGCCCAAAAACCCTAATACAACAACTATGGCATGTTACATATAAAAGATGTTCAAAAGATAACACTAAGAACTAGATCAACTAATGATCTCAATATCTCCACAACGGAAGCCTTGCCACACATAAGATACGATCTGTAAGGAAAAGTCAAACCACTTTGTCCTTACCCTTCGCCGAACCTGTAGTACCTGTGATGTAAACAACAACGTGGGGTGAGATACATCAAATCTCAGTGAGTTATCTATCTTATATGTCCTCTCGGCTTTACAAGGTTCTAACAAGCCTAACTCAACTCAAAAGGGGTGGGAAGTGACTTTGAGTACACACACACACACTATATGGAAACATGTCATGAGTTCATCAACTCACAATATCACTAATCGGCAACCACACCAAGGAATCCCCTATTCCTGTCTGCTTCTACGTCTAGAAGTCGACCCGAGTCATGGATCCTGGTAACCTACTTGACATACGAATGGATTCGGGTTCTACGGGCCATTAACCGTTATGAACCGTCACTTCACACGGGCCATTAACCGTCACAAGCATACGCTCCCAGAGCGTCATTCGTACTACACGCGGGAATCAAACCTGCCAGGTAATCGTGCACATGTTTTAGAGGAGCTCGAGACCCATGAAACGCACTCACAAGATAACCGGCTACGATTACGTGATCTCACGCAGACGTGATTGTATTCAACAATCACAAGGCCATTACGCGTTATCACAACCAAATGGTTAACACACATGTTCCATACTAGTGTTTATTCCATCTACATTTTCCGATATTGTTCACGGTAATATTCCTCACTCTACCTATTTTGTATTTTAACATGCATACATATTCAAACATGTTTAACAATAAGAACGTAGGTAAAGTAGTCATTAATCACATAATGGAAACACATAATTCAATATACCACCAATTACACCAATTCACGGTTCCCTCCGATTTATTTATCGGGCAATAAACTGATATTTCTCACTACCATTAGCTAGAATATGTTCCTAGCTTCATAACGATACCAAGAATACTCGCATCGGATAAACGAGTCAAAAGTTATGAAAGAAACAAGTTGGATGATCTGCTATGTTCGCATTGCGAAGAAGCCAGCGAATGCTCGCTTCCAGCGAATGCCTATCCAACATTGGTTCGCTTCCTCATTCGCAGTGCGAACGTCTGGCGAACAGTGGCAGAACCAAAACACACTAAAGTTCGCAGTGCGAACACCTGGCGAATGCTCGCCTTCACACTCGCCGTGCGAATGTCCAGTGAATGTTCGCTTTCCACTTCGCTAGGGCACTCGCAGTGCGAACCTGCGAATTCTGGGTTTCCCAGCAGCGTAAAAATAGAGCTTGCTGACCCATTTCCATTCCAAAACTTCGCCAACATGCAAACGTATGTAATAACAGATGATCCTACATGTCTAGTGAGTATACTACACAGATTATACCGCATTTCAACCGTTAAATCCAAGATTTTGCAAGATTATCCAATTTCTTACAATTCTAACCTAGGTTCTAGAATCCAAGAAAATCTAAAACAAAAGTTTCTATCTATAACCCACCTTGTATAGATGATGATGGTGAAGATGGGAAGATGATTTGATGAAGATTTGATGATGTTCTTGATGATCTTGTTCTTGAACTTTTCCCTCTTTTTCTCTTCCTTTCCTTCTCTTTTCTTTCTCTTCAAAACCCTTTCTATCTTTTTCTTTCTCTTGGTCTAATAAGGAAAAGGAATGGAAATAAATTATATAGTATAATATCATCAATTAGCAACACTACTAATTGTCCAAAAAGTCTCTAAAATTCAAATACTCAAATATCTCAGAGTCAGATAATATCAATGGGATTTACTCTAAGTACAACAGTTACCCTAATTATCTCTGCAGGTAATTTCTCAGAGTACACTAGGACTCAGTTGATCACAACTAATATTATCTAGAGTAAAATAATTTACGGGGTATTACATCCTCCCCCCCTTAAATAGAAATTCGCCCACGAATTTAAAACAATTACCTGAAAATATGAGGATACGCGTCTCGCATCTCTGATTCTAGTTCCCACGCCGCATCTCCCAGATACGTCTCATCCCACTGAACTTTAACCAGAGGAATCTCCTTATTCCTTAACACCTTAGCTTCTCTTCCTGTGATACGACTCGGTTGGGGCTCAAACATTAAATCTGCTTCTATCTCAATTGTATCTGGCAAAATTGGCTGAAGAGGATCTGGGACAAATTTTTGAAGCTGTGGCTACCGATAGGATTAAGTTGATTAGGCTCAATACCATAAATATAACACGTAAGACCAATGGCGACACAACACATATGAAACGGAAAGAAACACTTATACTATTTCATGGCTAGGTCGAGGATACGACCTGCTCTGATACCAACTGTAAAGGCCACATATACATACATACACCAAAGCATATATCATACATGAATAATATGTTTGGTACTGAAATATATACGTACAAGTTCCTAGTTAACACATTATATACATTAAATGCCCTAAATACAAAGTTCTAAAGCCTACGGCATAACGTATACAAGATGTCCAAAATACACTAAGAACTAGATCAATACAATGATCTCAAAATAAAATGCCATAGCGGAAGCCATGCCATCTCAAAAACCACGATCCGTAAGGAAAAGTCAGACCACTTTGTCCTTACCCTTCGCCGAACCTGCAGAACCTGTGATGTAAACAACAACAGTGGGGTGAGATACATCAAATCTCAGTGAGTTCGCTATCTTATAGTCCTCTCGGCTTTACAAGGTTCTAATAAGCCTAACTCAAGTCAAAGGGAAGGGAAGTGACTTGAGTACACACACAATAAAAATACATCACACTCGTGAGCCTATTAACTCACAATAGTACCAAAGTAAGTTCTGAGCCTGTTACTCCAGAATCTCACAAATCAATAACCGTACCAAGGCATCCTCTATTCCCGTCCGCTTCTACGTCTAGAAGACGACCCGAGTCATGGATCCTTGTATTTACTTGGCATACGAATTGGATTCGGGATCATCGGCCCGTACACCTGATCCGTCACTTCACACGGCCCGTACACCGTCACAAGTCTCTTTACCCGTAGGCTTCAATCGTACTATACGCGGGAATCAAACCTGCTAAGTAATTGTGCATACGTTTCAGAGGAGGTGCTCGAGTCTCATGAAACTACACTGCAAGATAAACCGGTTATTATTACTAGACACACGCCTCGGCCTCTTCTGCAC
The DNA here is from genome assembly GCA_022829125.1 of Lathyrus tuberosus. Classification (NCBI taxonomy): domain Eukaryota; kingdom Viridiplantae; phylum Streptophyta; class Magnoliopsida; order Fabales; family Fabaceae; genus Lathyrus; species Lathyrus tuberosus. The sequence goes on along the minus strand of JALAZF010001147.1, from coordinate 3,093 downwards.
GAGCGTTGTCACAATGTTATTCAACACTATCCAACACTTGTTTACGGTGATATTCCTCACTCTACCTATTTCATATTTTAACATGCATAACAATAGGAACATAGGCAATCATTCATCAATCACACAATTTAAAACACATAATTCCACATATCGCATATTACGCCGATTAACGGTTCCCTCCGATTTATTTAATCGGGCATCAAACCAGTATTTCTCCCTTCTATTAAATAGAGGTTATTCAGAGTTTCACATCGATATCAAGAATACGCAAAACGGATAAACGATGCAAAAGTTATGAAAGAAACAAAATTTCATACACAGCCATGTTCGCTAGGCGAACGTCCCAGCGAGCCTTCGCTAGGCGAAGCTCCTGGCGAATGCACAAACAGAATAAAAACAGACATAAAGTTCGCTTCGCGAACAATCTAGCGCACACTCGCGTCTCCCTTCGCCTCGCGAACAACTTAGCGAAGCAAGGCAGTAGCAAACAACATTGGAAACACCCGAAGTTTGCTAGGCGAACATCCCTGGCGAACACTCGCTGACCTTCGCTGGCGGGTTTGCTAGGAAAACCCTCGAAAATCCGTTCGCTGGGACTCGCCCCAGGTTCGCTAGTCGAAGCCTGGAAAATCCCACTTCTCCACAACGCTGTTCTTGAACCCCAAACCAATTATTTTCCAATCATAACACATTCAAACCTCCTAATAGTCATTAAAACATGGTATAATCATAACAGCAAGCATTTAACAACGATTATCTCGCATTTCATCCGTTAAATTCATGATTTTAACATAATTACTCATTTTCTCACAATTCCAACCTAACTCTAAAACACATGGAAATCTACATCTAGTGTATCTATCTAGAACCCACCTTATACAGAGGATGATGATGAAGAAGATGAGTTTACTCGATGAAGATTGGATGATGGTTGAAGATTGAATGTTCTTGAGCTTTTTCTCCTTTCCTCTCCCTTTTCCTTCCTTTCCTTTTCTTCTCCAAGTTAACTATGTTTGGAAATGAGAGGAAAAGAAATGATATAGAAAATATCATCAATTAGCAACACTACTAATTGTCCAAAAAGTCTTTAAAGTCCAAATATTTAAATATCTCAGAGTCAGATAATATTAATTGGATTTACTCTAAGTCCAACAGTTACCCTAATTATCTCTGCAGATAATTTATCAGAGCACACTGGGACTCAGTTGATCACAACTAATATTCTCCAGAATAAAATAATTTACGGGGTATTACAGTACGTGTAAAGTGTTGTGTGTGGATGGGTGGGTAGTATGGAAACTCTCAATTTCGCTTTGGATGGTTAAGTTTTGATAAGTGGTGTTACGCATTGTTGGTTAAGATCTCGTGTCAACAAGGCATCTTAAATAAGCCGGAAACCGTAAGAATAATCGATTTGGAATGTGGTAACCATAACCGGAGGTTGTTAAGTATTTCGAGATGTATTTATTCGAGTTAGAATGAATTTGGAATTATATTTGTCATGGTTGTAGCAGTGTAACTCTTGTACCTTTTTCGTCTGAAGAATGTTGGACCGATGTTTGTAGATTGTGTGTTGGCAAGGAAATTGTTATACCATAGGACGTCAGTAAGTTTCTGGTGCCATTGGTTAGTAAGGACCCTAAGGGATAAGCGTATTCCTCCGCAGACTGTTAGCTACTTGGTAAAGCTTAAGAATTTGTAATGCTCTAGTGTTAAGATTAATTACGCAGTGGAATGTGACAGATGAAAGAGTTGGTCAGAATGGTAGGGATTTGGAAGATTGTTACTTGTAAGGATGGAAATAAGAAGACCTTGTTCTAAGTGGATTACCTTTTGGTGTGATACAACAGGAAGGAAATATTGGATTTAGTAAGTACAATGTACAGCATCAGACCAGATGGAACTGGTAAAGAAGTCGTCTAAATATTAATGAAGTGGTTTTGGACGTTGAAAGTTATGGAAATATAAATCGTCGTTGACTGCATGAAGTTAAGAGATCACTGAATTACATCGGGAAGATGTGTTAAGTGTTGTTGTTCTAACTTGAGATAAGATGTTACAGTCTTGTGGTGAGTTGGTAGAGGAATGTGGAATGGTGCATTCTTTCTGCAATAAGATACGACTAAGTGTTTTAGTAAGGAAACAACAGATGGATTTGGGAAGGAAAAGTTTGAAGTTTACCCAATATTGGAACAAGAGTATGATTAAAGACGTGAAGTTGTTAAATTGTGAAAGTATGGATTTTTGGTCTGTGGAATCAAGTTGGAATTGGAATGCATCAGAAAGATTAACGGAAGTAAAGTTGAGTGTGGAGCTAAGACAATGATGCAAGTTATGATTATTGTCGAATAGAGGAAATTCAGGGGTGAATTTCAATTTAAGGGGGGAGAGTGTAATACCCCATATTATCTAATTGCTCAATTGGATATCAGATGAGATCAGATGAGTATCTATGTGCTCTATCTTTGGTATATTGGATTAATGGAATCCTCTAAGTACTTTAAGTATTGACATTTGGGATCAATAGAGCAACTGTTGAACTCTGAAGAGATCAATTATTTTAATTCACGAAAGGATTTAAGGTAACTTTAATAATTGATCAATTTAGTTGAGACGATAAAATATCAATTGGAGATATTTTACCCTGTTGGAATTATATTATATAATAAGCATTATATATATATATATATGTAAAGAAAAGAAAAAGAGAAAGATAGAAAGAAGAAGGAGGAAAAGAGGAAAAGAAGAGAAAGAGGGAAAAAGCCATGGATGAAGAAGAAAGCTTGTGGATCATCTTCATCGATTCATCATCTTCTCCAAACTCCTCTTCGATTATCAGGTGGGTTCTAGTTAGACACTCTAAGTTCTAGAAATAGATGTTTGGAACTTAGGTTAGAATTGAGAGAAAATGATTAAACGGATAATCGATGAAATCTAATGGATGAAACGTGATATAAAATGTGTGGAATGCTTGTTGTATGATTGGATTATGTTCTGGTATGATTTGGATGAGTTTTGGTTGAAGGAATGTTGGATTTTGGCCAAAATGACCCATAACAGCACTGCTGGAAAACCCAGTTTTCGCAGGTTCGC